>PITA01008290.1:35058-85663 GCA_004023965.1 Spilogale gracilis | reverse complement strand
GGTAATCTAGGGAGGGAAACGAAACAACAGAGATTTTGAACACAGAAACAAACTGAGGGACTTGGAGGGAGGGGGGTGGAGGGATGGGAGAGCCTGGTGGTGGGTACTGGGGACACCTAAAGTGTGGAGCACTGGGTGTGGGGAATGGGGAATGAATCTTGAAACACTGGAAAAAAAAATTTTTAGTAACAATAAAAAAAAAAAATCTGAAGTAGATGGTTCTCTTTTCATCCCTTTGGTCGCCCTGTCTTTGGAGTAGAACATGTAATCCATTCACACATAAGGGAATTAATGATATGTATACATAGATTGCCATTTGATTGATTGCTTCCTCATATTTGTTCTTTTTTCTTCTCTTGCCATTCCACAGTGATTTCATGGGGAATTTCTTTAATGTTTGGATTTCTTTTTCTTTAGTTTTTGTGAACAGGCATACCTTGAAGATAGAGCAATTTCAGTTCCAGATCACCACAAAAAGCTAGTTAAATTAATTTTTTTGATTTCCCAGTGCATTTCAAAGTTATGTTTAGACTGTAGCCTCTTAATAATGTATAATAGGTTTATGTCTAAAAAAAAACCCCTACACTTCTTATTTTTACAAGGCTTATTTTTTTATATTACATTATTTTATTTTTTCAGTGTTCCAAGATTCACTGTTTATGCCCCACACCCAGTGCTTCATGGAATACATGCCCTCAGTACCCACCACCAGGCTCGCCCATCCCCCCAACCCTCCCCTCCAAGACCTTTAGTTTGTAACTGAGTCAAAAGTCTCTCATGTTTCATCTCCCTCCCCGATTTACCCCACTTCCCATTTCCTTTTCTTCTCCTACTGTCCTCCATGTTAATCCTTATGCTCCACAAGTAAGTGAAACCATATGACACTTGACTTCCTCTGCTTGGCTTATTTCACTCAGCATAATCTCCAGTGCCATCCATGTTGCTTACAAAAGTTGGATATTCATCCTTTCTCATGGAAACATAATATTCCATTGTATATATGGACCACATCTCCTTTATCCATTCATCTGTTGAAGGGCACCTTGGCTCTTTCCACAGTTTGGCGATTGTGGCCATTGCTGCAATCAACATTGGGGTACATATGGCCCTTCTTCTCACTACATCTGTATCTTTGACCATTTGGGGTAAATACCCAGTAGTGCAATTGCAGGGTCATGGGGTAGCTCTATTTTTAATTGTTTAAGGAATCTCCACACTGTTTTCCAAAGCAGCTGCATCAACTTGCATTCCCACCAACAGTGTAAGAGGGTTCCCCTTTCTCTGCAGCCCCTCCAGCGCTTGTTGTTTCCTGTCTTGTTAATTTTGGCCATTCTGACTGGTGTAAAGTGGTATCTCAGTGTGGTTTCAGTTTGCATTTCCATGATAGCTAATGATGAACATTTTTTCATGTGTCTATTAGCCGTTTGTATATCTTCTATGGAGAAATGCCTGTTCGTGTCTCCTGCCCATTTTTTTTGATGTGATCATCTTTATTTTGGTTGTTGAGTTTGAGTAGTTCTTTATAGATCTTGGATATCAGCCCTTTTTGAATATCTTCTCCCATTCCGTGGGTTACCTCTTTGTTTTGTTGATTGTTTCCTTTGCTGTGCAGAAGCTTTTTATTTTGATGAAGTCCCAGAAGTTCATTTTCGCTTTTGTTCCCTTTGCCTTTGGAGACCTGTCTTGAAAGAAGCTGCTGTGTATGTTTTTTTCCAGGATTTTGATGGATTCCTGCCTCATGTTGAGGTCTTTCATCCATTTCGAGTTGATCTTTGTGTGTAGTGTAAGAGAATGGTCAAGTTTCATTCTTCTTTATGGAGCTGTCCAATTTTCCCAGCACCATTTATTGAAGAGACTGTCTTTTTTCCACTGGATATTTTTTCCTGCTTTTTCGAAGATTATTTGACCATAGATTTGTGGGTCCATATCTGGGCTCTGTACTCTGTTCCATTGGTCTATGTGTCTGTTTTTGTGCCAGTACCATGCTGTCTTGGTGATCACAGCTTTGTAAATAAAGCTTGAAATCAGGCAACGTGATGCCCCTAGCTTTGTCTTTCTTTTTCAACATTTCCCTAGCAATTCGGGGTCTTTTCTTGTTCCATATGAATTTTACGATTGTTTGTTCCAGCACTTTGAAAAATGTTGGTGGAATTTTGATCAGAATGGCATTGAAAGTATAGATTGTTCTGGGCAGTATAGACATTTTAACAATGTTTATTCTTCCGATCCATGAGCATGGAATGCTCTTCCATCTTTTTGTGTCTTCTTCAGTTTCTTTCATGAGTGTTCTGTAGTTCCTCGAGTACAGATCCTTGACTTCTTTGGTCATTACATAACATACCTTAGGTTTATTCCTAGGTATCTTATGGTTTTGGTGTTATAGTGAACAGAATCGATTCTCTGATTTCCCTTTCTGTATTTTCATTTTTAGAGTGTAAGAATGCAACTGATTTCTGTGCATTAATTTTGTATCCTGCCACATTATTGAATTGCTGTATGAGTTCTAGTAGTTTGGGGATAGAGCCTTTTGGGTTTTCCATACAAAGTATCATTTCATCTACGAAGAGAGAGAGTTTGACTTCTTCTTAGCCAATTTGTATACCTTCTATTGCTTTTTGTTGTCTGATTGCTGTTGCTAGGACTTCTAACACTATGCTGAACATTAGTGGCGAGAGTGGGCATCCTTGTCTTGTTCCTGATCTCAGTGGGAAGGCTGACATTTTTTCCCCATTGAGAATGATACTCGCAGTGAGTTTTTCATAGATAGACTTTATTAACTTGAGGACTGTTGCTGCTATCCCTATACTTTGAACAGTTTTAATCAGGAACGGATGCTGTATTTTGTCAAATGATTTTTCTGCATCAATTGAGAGGACCATGTGGTTCTTCTCTCTTTTCTTATTGATTTGTTCTATCATGTTGATTGATTTGTGAGTGTTGAACCACCCTTGCATCCCAGGGATAAATCCCACCTGGTCGTGGTGGATAATCTTTTTAATGTACTGTTGGATCCTATTAGCTAGGATCTTGTTAAGAATCTTAGCATCCGTGTTCATTAGGGATATTGGTCTGAAATTCTCCTTTTTGATGGGGTCTTTGTCGAGTTTGGGGATTAAAGTAATGCTGGCTTCATAGAAAGAATCTGGAAGTTTTCCTTCTGTTTCTGTTTTTTTGAAACAGTTTCAGGAGAATAGGTATTATTTCTTCTTTGAATGTTTGGTAGAATTCCCCAGGGAATCTGTCAGGTCGTGGGCTCTTGTTTTTTGGGAGTTTTTTGATCACTGCTTCAGTCTCATTACTAGATATGGTCTATTCAGATTGTCAGTTTCTTCCTGTTTCAGTCTTGGAAGTTTATAGGTTTCCAGTAATACATCCATATCTTCTAGGTTGTTAAACTTATTGGCATATAACTGTTGATAGTAATTTCTGATGATTGTTTCTCTTTCCTTGGTGTTAGTTCTGATCTATCCCCTTTCATTCATAATTTTATTAATTTGGGTCCTCTCCCTTTTCTTTTGGATTAGTTTGGCCAGTGGTTTATCAATCTTACTAATTCTTTCAAAGAACCAGCTTCTAGTTTCGTTGATGTGTTCTGTATCTCTAGTTTCTAATTCATTGATCTCTGTTCTAATCTTAATTTTTCCCCTTTTGTGTGTGAGGTTGGCTTGGTTTGTTGATTTTTCAGTTCTTAAAGATGTAAAGAGAGTTGGTGTATTTAGGATTTTTGAATTTTTTTGAGTGAGGCTTAGATGGCTATGTATTTCCCCCTTAGGACCACCTTTGCCATATATCATAGGTTTTGGATTGATGTATCTTCTTCGTTCTCATTGGTTTCCATGAGATGTTTAAGTGCTTTGATTTCCTAGTTGATCCAAATATTCTTGAACAGGATAGTTTTTAGCTTCCGAGTGTTTGAATTCTAAAAGGCTTATTGGTTAAAAAATACTATCATCTGAGCTTCCCGTAAGTCCTGAGCTCAGTGCTGAGGGCTACAGCCAGGTTAGGACGCTGGCTGCTGGAGGCTGGGGCGGCTGTGGATTTATTAAAACAAGAAGTTTTCCACATCGGGCTCCCAGCTCGGTGGGAAGCCTGCTTCTCCCTCTCTCACTCCCTCTGCTTGTGTTCCCTCTCTAGCTGTGTTTCTCTCTGTCAAATAAATAAATAAAATCTTTAAAAAAAAAAAAAAACAAGAAGTTTTGAGGGCACCTGAGTGGCTCAGTGGGTTAAAGCCTCTGCCTTCAGCTCAGGTCATGATCTCAGGGTCCTGGGATCGAGGCCCGCATCAGGCTCTCTGCTCAGCAGGGAGCCTGCTTCCTCCTCTCTCTCTGCCTCTCTGCCTACTTGTGATCTCTCTCTGTGTCAAATAAATTAATAAAATCTTTAAAAAACAAACAAACAAACAAAAAAAACCAAGAAGTTTTGCCGTATCATTTGACTTTTTTTTCCATGAGCAATTTTTGTGTTGTGCAATGCTGTTGATAGCTTTTCACTCACAGTATACTTTCTAAAACTGGAGTCAGTCCTTCCAAAACTTTCTGTTGCTTTATCAACCAAGTTTATGTGATATTCTGCATTATTCTGAATGTAATTTTCTGTGATACTTTGTTGTCACGTCAACAGTCTTCACAGCATCTTCATCAGGAGTCAGTTCTATCTCAAGAAACCACTTCCTCTGCCCAGGAGGCAACCCCTCCTGGGTTCAAGTCTGGTCCTGAGATGGCAGCCGCTCAGCCCCATCTCCAGGCTCCGCTTCTGATTCTGGTTCGCTCACTATTTGCACCCTCTGCAGCCACTTCCTCCCTCGACACGCTGAACCCGCCCCCCAGTCTTCCATAAGGCTGGGGATCCACTGCCGTGAAGCCCTTTCTAATGTTGATCTTTTTTTTTTTTTTTTAAATATTTTATTTGACAGAGAGAGATCACAGGTAGGCAGAGAGGCAGGCAGAGAGAGAGGAGGAAGCAGGCTCCCTGCTGAGCAGAGAGCCCGATGTGGGACTTGATCCCAGGATCCTGAGATCATGACCTGAGCTGAAGGCAGAGGCTTAACCCACTGAGCCACTCAGGCACCCCTAATGTTGATCTTTTGACCATGTCCCATGAATCACAATATTCTTATTGGCATCTAAAACACTAGGTAATCCTCTTGGAAAGGTTTTCCGTTTCCTTTGCCTGGTTCTATCAGCAGAACCACAGTCCCTGGCAGCCATAGCCTAGTGAAAGTATTTCTTAAATAACAAGGCTTGAAAATAGAAATTCCTTTTTGATCCAAGGAATGCAAGGTGCATGTCGTGTTAGCAGGTATGAGAATATTGATCTCATTGGACATCTGCATCCGACTTCTTGGGTGACCAGGTATGTTGTCAGTGACCATGGATATCTTTTTTTAAAAGATTTTATTTTTAAATAATCTTTACACTCAACACAGGGCTAGAACTTACTACCCCACATTTAAGAGTCTTATACATTGCCGACGGAGCCACCCAGGCGCCCCCTCATTGGTATTTTTTAAAGGAAACTATTTTTCTGAGCATCAGGTCTCAACACTGGGCTTAAAATAATCCACTGTGGCCTTTGGGCCTGTAGCCCCACCCTCCAGTAATCCACCAAGATGACGCCACAAAGGGAAAGCGGAGAGGCCGCTTGGAAAACATGGTGTCACTCCTTTAGTTGTGAACATCTGAATCTTCAGGGACGGGGATACTGTGGACATGGAAGGAATGGGCACTGTTCAAAACCGCGGGCCCCAAAGGTGTTACCATGGGGAAACTGGAGGAGTCTACGTGGATAGCCGGCATGCTGTCGATGCCGTGGCAGACGGGGCAAGTTGAGGGCAAGAGTCTTGCCAAGAGAACTAGTGTCTGTATTGAGTGGAGACAGCTTCCTGAAGTGTGTGGAGGGAGATGATCAGGAAAAAGGAGGCCAAAGAGCAAAGTGTTGGGTTTAGCAGAAATGTTAGCCGGCTCTACCCGGAGAAGCACATGCTCTACGAGCCACTGGAAAGGAGCCTGACCTGCTGGAACCCATTCCCTGTGAATTCATGGGATAAAAAGTATTTTTTAAAAAAAAGTCCTCAACTATTAAAAAATTTCAAAACTCAAAAATTATGGGGGCGCGTGGGTGGTTGAGTCAGGTAAGTGTCTGCCTTCGGCTCAGGTAATGATCTCAGGGTCCTGGGATCCAGCCCTGCATGGGGCTTCCTGCTCAATGGGGAGTCTGCTTCTCTCTCCCCCGTTCTTGTTTTCTCTGTCTCTCTTTCCCCACCAATAAATAAAGCCTTAAAAATAAATAAATAAAAGCACTACTTTTTTTTTTTAAGATTTTAATTATTTGGCAGAGAGGCAGGCAGAGAGGGGAGAAAGCGGGCTCCCCGCTGAGCAGAGAGCCCGATGTGGGACTTGATCCCAGGATCCTGAGATCATGACCTGAGTCGAAGACAGAGGCTTAACCCACTAAGCCACTCAGGTGCCCCAAAAGCACTACATTTTTATTCCTCCCTCCACATTTTATGTATTTAACATATTTTACATGTTTTGTATATCTTCTATTAGTTTATTTTTACTACTTTTCTTTATTAACACTCATGCTAACTTTGTAAGCAGTTCATCAGTATCTTTATTAGATGTGTGCTTTTGCCAGTGAGGTTTTGTTAATTTCTGTCTAGTTATGGCCTTTCCAGTTCTGCTTTAAGAAGTCCCTTTGACATTTCTTGTAACCTTGATTTAGTGGTGATGAACTCCCTTAAAAAAGGTTTTCTTCATATGGGAAACGCATCGTCTCTCCTTCAGTTCTGAAAAATGGTCTTGCTGGGTGGTGTATTCTTGGTGTAGGTTTTCTTTTTAAATCACTTTGAATATATTCCTCTCCTTTTTGACCTGAAAAGTTTGTGCTGAAAACTCAGCAGATGGTCTTTGGAGTATTCATTCCCTTTTATGTGGCCAGTTGCTTTACTCTTGCTACTTTGAAGATTTCTCTTTATCTTTGTTTCTCAACATTTTAATTTTGTGTCATGGTGTGACCCTCTTTGGGTTTTTCTTATTTGGGACTTTCTGTGCTTTCTGGGCTTGGATGTCTGTTTCCTTCCTCAGGATAGAAAACTTTATTATTTCTTCAAATACATTTTCTTCCCTTTCCCTCTTCTCCTTCTGGGACCCCTGTGATGCAAATGTTAGTGTGCTTGATGTTGTCTTAGAAGTTACGAGAAGTCACTTAAACTATCCTCATTTTTAAAATTCCTTCTTGTTCTTGAGCTTGAGTGATTCCAGCTACCTTGTCTTCCAGATCTCTGGTCCGTTCTACATCCTCCGCTTTGCTGCTGATTTCCTTTAGTGTATTTTTCATTTCAGTTATTAGAGTTTTTAGCTCTGATTTGTTCTTATATTTTTTCTTTCTTTGAAGTTCTCCGTGTATTCATCCATTCTTCTGATTTGGGTGATTATTTTTTGACTCTTACTTTGAACTCTCTTGAGGTAGATTGCTTATCTGTTTCATTTAGTTATTTTTCCTGAGGTTGTGTCTTGTTCTTTTGCCTAGAACATACTCCTGTGTGCCCTGATTTTGCTTGACTTCATGTTTATTGCTTGTCGTCGGTACATGAGGGGCTTCTCCTGACCTTGAGGGAGCAGGTTTACGTGGAAGGCTTCCCTCGGGGCCCACAGACAGTGTCTTGGGCTGCTGAAACCCGGCACCCCGGGCATGTGCCCTCGCGCGCTGCCCTTGGGGTGGTCGGCAGGGACTGCTGCCGAGGAGCTGTGAGTGGGTCGGCAGGGCGCCCCCCACCCCCGAGCAGGAAGCCGCTTGGGAGGATTGCTGGGCCCGAGGTGCCCTGCTGTGTGTGGCAGGTGGGGGGCCCTCTGAGGCCGTTCACTGGGTGTAGAGGGGCACCGCAGTCCCGGCCAGGGTGGCCCGCCCACTATGGTGCTATGGTGCCAGCTTGCAGGGGTTCCCGCCTGGCGGACAGGTGGGCAGAGGTGGCCCCCAGGGGCACAGGGGGGCTGCAGAGCCATGCTCACAGGGTGGGTGGAGCAGGTCAGAACCGGCGCCCACCAGCGTGTGGTCAGCCAGGCAGAAGGAGGGCAAGTAAATGTCTCCTGGTAGCCCTTTCATTCCCAGAGAAACTTCCATGAAGATGCCTGTTCCTTCATTACACACCCTAAAATCAGTCAGCAGACCTCTTTCCAGTATGGCCCATGCTTTTCAAACTGTTGCCTCCGTGCTTGGTCTCCCAGGGAGTAGTCTGTGCGCAGCTCCTCTGCTCTCCCAGAGCTGAGCCGGGGGTAAACCCTTGCTCTCGGAGCCTCCATGTGCGACTTCCCTGCTGTTGGTGGGTGCGGGTTCCAGCCAGACTGCTCTGCCCCGTTGACTTGTTAAGTTATATTTTCCATCTTCGGCTGTGGAAGAGCAGTCCTGCTTCTCGGGGTGGCTCTCAGAGAGTCCGTCCGAATCTGGCCGCAGCCATGCTGTGTCTGTGGGAGGAGGCGAGCTCAGGAGCCCTGTGCTCCGCCATCGTGATTAGGATCCCTACATACTCTTCATTTTGAAATATTAAGCCCTTATCACATATTTGGTGTGCAGATTTTTTTCCCCATGACATGGGTGTTTTTTTTTTTCATTTTGTTGATTGTTTACTTTGTTGTGTAGGGTTTTTTTTGTTTGTTTTTTTAAGATTTTATTTATTTGACAGAGAGAAACACAGGCAGAGAGGGAACACAAGCAGGGGGAGTGAGAGAGGGAGAAGCAGGCCTCCCGCGGAGCAGGGAGCCCGATGTGGGGCTCGATCCCGGGTCTCCGGGATCATGACCTGAGCTGAAGGCAGTCGCTTAACCAACTGAGCCACCCAGGCACCTCTGTTGTGTAGGTTTTTAAGTTTGACGGAGTTTGGGTTTTTATTTTTTGGTTCATGATTGGGTGTCCTGTCCTCAGAATCCTTTCCCAGGCCCATGTCAGGGGGCTCTCCCAGTCCCGTTTCCTTCTAGGAGTCTTCGGGTTTCTGGTCTCTGTTTAAGTCTTTGATCCAGGCCCCATGAATTGTGTGAGTGGGCCCAGGTCGGGGTCCGAGTCCGGTCTTTCATGTGTGACTGACTGCAGTTTTCCCAGGGCCGAGTGTCGGGGGGCTCTCTTCCTCTCTGTCCACCGGCCCCTGACAGTGGGGCTGTCCATTCATGTCTGCCTCTCGCTGATGGATGTTTCTGTGTCGCTTCCTGCTCTTTGTTAACTCTGGCTTGATGTGCCTCAGAAAGGGGCAGTGGGATGCCTCCCGCTTTTCTCTCTCAGCATTGCTCTGGCTCCTCAAGGTCCTCTGCAGGGCCGGATCAGTGTCACAGTAGGCTTTTCTGTGTCATTAACAAAATGCCACTGGACTCGCGATAGGGCCGAATCTGAAGCCATGGATGGCTCGGGTCGTGCCGACATCTTCAAAATATTCTCCAGTCCATGAACACAGGATACCTTCCAATTATTTGTGTCTTCAGTTATTTGATTAAATTTATTCCTAAATATTACATTATTTTTGATGCTATTATAAATGGAACTGTGTTCTTTATATTTTATAATTCATGAGCATGTAGGAGTGTTTACTGCTTTTTGAACATTAATTTCATTCTGCCGCTTTACTAATGTGTTGATTAGATCTATAAATTTCATGCATAATACTTGGGATTTTCTATATATAAAATCATGGCCTTGGCAAACACAGTTATACTTACTCTTTTCCAAATCTGATGCTTTTATTACCTGATTTCTGATGAGCAGTTTTAGTACTATGTCACATTAGCAGTGGGGAGAGTGGGCCCCTTATCTCGTTCCTGATCTTAGAGGAAGACCTTCCAGCTTTTCGTGGTGGAATGTGATGTACGCTGTGTTTTTGTCTCACGCTTCTGATGTTGAAGTATGTTTCTGTTAGACTTCCTCTGTTGAGTTTTTATTGTAAATGGGTGTCCATTTATCATTTCTGTCAAATGATTTTTCTGCATCTTTTGAGACCTACTTTTATTTTGTTCATGTGGCCTATCACATTGATTTGTGGATGTTAAACTAGCTTTGCATCATGGGAATAATTCCTTCTTGATCTCGGTGAATTGTCTTTTTAATCATTGTTGCTGAAGTTGGTTTGTCGGCATTTTACCAATATTCTTTTTATTCGTATTCATCAGGGTTATTGGTCTGCATTTTTCTTTTCTGATAGTGTCCTTTCTGGCTTTGGTATCAGCATAATGCTGTCCTTAGAAAATGAGTTTGGAAGTGTTCCCTTTGCTTTGATTTTTTGGGGTGGGGGTGAAGTAGTTTTGAGAAGGGTTAGTGTTAAATTCTTGAAGTGTAAAATTCACCAATGCAGCCATATGGTCACGGGCTTTTCTGTGTTGGGACATTTTTGATGACTGATTGAGTCTCCTTAGAAGTGATGGTTCTGGTCAAATTTACTATTACTGCCTGATACAGTCTTGGTAGTTCATGTGGATTTCTCTTAGAATTTTTCCATTTCTTGTATGTTTTCCAGTTTGTTGGCATGTAAGCATTCAGAGTAGCTTTTTAGGATCCTTCAGATTTCTGTATAGTCCATTTTACAGTCTTATTTATTTATTTATTTATTTATTTATTTATTTATTTATTTTACAGTCTTATTTATTTATTTATTTATAATGTTGACTTGGTTCTGCTCATTGCCTTGGTTTAGACTAGCTAAAGGATTGTCAAATTTATCTTTTCCAAGAACCAACTCTTGGTTCTGTTAATGTCCTTGTTTTCGTGTTGTGTATTTCATTTATTTCTGCTCTAAACTTAATTTCCTTCATTCTGCCAACTTCAGGTTCACATTCTTGTTTAGTAATGTGTTAAGATATAGAGTTAAGTTGCCTATTTGAGATCTTTCTTTGCTTCTTAATGTAGACATTTATCGCTATAAACCTTGCTCTTTGAACTGCTTTTGTTGTAGCCTAGAAGTTTTGTTATATTGTAGCTCCATTTTTTATTTACTTGCCCTTTAATTTCTTCTTTGATCTATTAGTTGTTCAGGAGAATGTTGAATTGTTCAGGAGAGTGTTGAATTTCATGTATTCGAGAGTTTTCCAGTTTTACTCCTGTTCTTTCGTTGCTTTGTGGTAAGAGTAAGTACCTGTAGGATCTGTCCTCTTGAATTTGCTGTGACTTGTTTTGTGGGTGAACATACGGTCTGTGCTAGAAAACGTTCCATGTGCTTTTGAGAAGCATGTGTATTTTGTGTTGGATAGAATGTTCAATTATGTGCATGGGGTCCACCCGATGTATGATGCTCAGACTTGCTGCTACCTTGTGTGCCCCCCCGGGTGACAGGTGGGGAATCAGAATGCCCACTTACTGCATTGCTGTTTCTCCTTTTGCCTGTTAGTTTTTGCTTTGTATTTTCAGGGGCTTAGTGTTTGGTACATAAGTAATTACAGAACATCTTTTTGATGGATTGATTATCATTACATAGTGGCCTTCATTGTGTATTTTTACTGCTTTCGATTTAAAGTATATCTGTGTCTCACATAAATGTACTGTCGCTGATTCTTAGGAATACCAATGGCTTGCGGCAATTCTCCCAGTCGTCACGTGCAGTCTGTGTGTGTCTTTAGGGCTCAAGTGAGTCTCTTGTAGGCAGCCCATCAGATATCTTGTTTTCTTACCCACTCAGCCATTCTGTGTCTTCTGATTGGAGGATTTAATGCATTTACATTAAAAGTTTAAGTATTGGTAGGTAAGGCTTTACTTTTGCCTTTTTGTTTATTTCTAGCTGTTTTGTTGATCTGTTGTTACTTTTTTCATACCCTGCTTTTGTGTCGTGGTTGTTTTTTGGTGTCAGTATGCATTGACTTCTTCATCATGTTCTTTTGTGTATTGTAGACTTCATCTTGTGGTTATTAGATTTACATAAAATATCTTAAAATTTGACACCCTGTTTTAAACCGACATCAACTTCAGTAGAATTCCTAAACTTGATAATTTCACTTTTGCTCCCCCTTACATTTTAGGTTATTAGTGTTAATTATTTTTTTAATGGTATAACATGAAAGTGAAAACAGATCTTCCCTGACATCGTAGAGTTCGGAATGCGTCCCCGTCGCCATGATGTGGAATCAACCATATAGAGTCCACAGTGGACTGAATATATTGTCAATTATATAAACATACACCATTATCAGCAAGTTTTATGCTGCCTTTTTTTGTTTTTGTGATAACTAGCATCTTTTAGATTCAACTCAGACTCCCTGTAGCAACTCCATACTACAGGGTCAGTCTAGTAGTGACGAATTCCCCAAGTTTCTGTTTGTTCTAGAAATTCTGTCTCCCCTTCATTTCGAAAGGACCGCTCTGCCAAGTATAGAATTCTTGGTTGAGAGCTTTTTTCTTTTCTTTCTTCCTTTTTTTTCTTTAAGATTTTTATTTATTTAACAGAGGAAGACAGCCAGCTTTTTTTTTTTTTTTCCTTGATCAGTACTTTGAATCTATCATCCCCTTCCCTCCTGGCCTGGAACCTAGTTGAGGAACCAGGGTGTAATCCTGTGGGCGTTTCCTTGTATCTAATTTCTCTTTTCTCTTGTTGCCTTAAAGAAACCTGTATCTTAGACTTCTGACAACTTTGTGGAAGTGTGTCTAGTAGCCCAAGTAGAGGTTGACCGTTTGGGGCTCCCTTGGGCTTCGTGAACCTGGATGTCCTTTTGCGTCCTCAGGTTCAGGGCATTTGAAAGCTCTCCCTTTGTTTCCTTTGGTGACACACTCACTAGATTTTTGTCCCATTGCTTCTGTGCATTTAAGCAGTCTCTTCTCCTGGTCTTTCTCGGTCGACAAGCTGCTCTGGACTGCTCCATCTGGGCTTGTGGACCCATCGGTATTATCCTGCCTTGAGTGGGTGGGCTTCTAGGGTCTGCTGCAGGTGTGGCAGCTGCCCCGGCTATGCCCCTGGGCGAGGACAGGTTGAGAGGACTGCAGTTGGCTCCCAGCCCAGGCAAGGCCGCAGGGTGGGCTCTGTACTCAGACACTCTGGATTCTGGTCCAGCTTACTTCCCTTGGGCACCGGGGCTCTAAGTTAGTTTCTCTGCCCTCGGTGGGGCGGCAGGACGTCCCGGGGCCTGTGTCCGGTCAGGAAGTAGTGTGCACAGGGTGCCCTGACCCCAGGGCCTGCGGTGCTTCCCTGCAGACAGGTAAAACCAGCACTGAGCTTTCTGCTAGCATCCCTGGAAGCAAGGCTATTGCCAGGGCTGAACCCGTTCCGTGGGCTCTCTTCCATGTCCCCGGCCGGTCGGCTGGGCTGGGGGCTGCGGCAGCACCGGGCAGGGCTACGGGCTCGTCTCCACAGACTAGTAGACTACTAGCCCCGGTGCCTGCGAGGCTCTGATTCAGGGTGGCCCATGTCCCCAGAACTCTGCTGACGGTCACCCTGGTTTGCCGCTGTGTAGATGCCAGCTGCTGCCACAAGCCTTTCTGGCCTGGCTCCCCGGCAGGACCCAGGCTGTCCGCCTGCGTTCCAGTCAGGAGGGGCCGCCGGCTGCCCTCCCAGCTCCCTGGGCTGTGACGCTGCACCCCTGCCAGGCCAGCCAGGGTCTTCGTTGGAGAGCCAAAAAAGGCAGAGCTGCACGCCCCCACATCCCCAGGTCAGTACCCCTCACTGGTTCTGGAGAAGGGTGGAGCGGTGGGGGGGAGATAAGTTTGCCAAGACCCCCGTGGGGCATGGCCTGAGTGGGGGCTCCCAGAAAGCCTCCTGCAGAATGGGGGGCCTGGATCTCTGGCCTGCGGGGACCTGTCCTGGCCCGGAGTGGGGGTGGGGTTGCCCTTGGCCTGAGGTCACTATTCTGACCCGTTGGACAGGGTGTGCTGTGGTCTCGGCAGGGGGCTCCTTCCGCTCTTGTGTTCTAGACCCCGACAGGGTGTCTGCTGTGTGAATACTTCAGTGGCTGTCCTGGGGGCGGGGGCAGTCAGAAACGCCCCGTGCCGCCCCTCCCGCCCCGCGGTCCTGGAGTTCATACCCCCCCCCACCCCACCCCCCCACACACACACACTTGCAGGCGTGTGGTCCCATTACTCTCTGTCAGCATGTGCTACTGAAGTTTTAGGGAAGCAGTACAAGTGTTTATAAGTGAAGGGCTGAATTTCAAAAGTCTTCATTTTTTAGATTTTTTTTGAAGACTATTTATTTGACAGAAAGACATGATGAGAGCTGAAACACAAGCAGGGGGAGCGGGAAAGGGAGAAGCAGGCTTCCCGCTGAGCAGGGAGTCCCGGGACTCCAGGATCATGACCTGAGCCGAAGGCAGTCACTTAACGACTAAGCCCTTCGAAAATCTTGAAAATGTAGCTCTCACTGGCCTGCCTCCTTTCCTGAATGAGAATCTCTCCCTTCACACTGAGTAGCGTTCCACGTGGCTCATGTGCACCAGGAACACCGGGAGGCTCATGATAAAGCAGCTGGACCGACGGGACCCTTGACCTTTTCCAAACCCTCCCCCGTGCCTCTGAGAGACCTGGAAGGGAGTGCCAGTCCCAGGTGACGCGTGGTCTCCAGAACCAGGGGACCCCACACTAACGTGGCCTCCACAGATGGCAAGGGGTAGCGGTGCAGAACGAAATGCTCCCCGAATCCCCCCCCCACCCCCAAGAACATCAGCTCTCAAACCCCTGCTGCTTAGAAAGGGATTGTATCCATTGGGTGTCCTCAGGGCAGCATCCCAGGGACAACTCGGGGCCTGAGTGTGCGGAGACCACAGGGTCGGGAAACGGTGTCAGCAGGAAACCTCGCTCAGCCTTATAGTTTGCTTTCTCCTCCCTGTGCATGCATCGGGGACGGTCCTCGTGCTCAACCTCATGACCGTGACTTTAGGCACTCCAGAGTTCACAGGTAGAGTTCTTCAGTGAGCCCTCGGGGTCACAAGGAGAGAGCGTTCCATTTTTTTTTTCTTTTGCAGTTGAGTTTAGTTATTCCAGGTATTGTATTTTCCTGGACATGTTGCTGTGTGATCCACATTGGTCATGACCTCATCCTTCTCATTCCCAGAGTGTTTATTCTGGGGGAGGCCTGGGGACACTGTGTGCTGAGAGGGGGCATCACGTGGGCTGGGCGCGTCCCCTCTCTCTGCGTGCGGTTTTTGCTGGCGGACAGACCTGGGCTGCACGGTAACTTGGTGGACGACCGGCTTCTGCTGCTCGTTCCCGTAAACCCAGGGTGTCTGTGCTGGTTTGCCCCCAACAGGCGCTCTGGGGAGCATGCCAGCTTCTGCTTCCTACAAGGCTTTGATTTTGAACCAAAAATAGTCCAGTTGGCTGAAGTATAGTAACATTGCCGCAAACACAAGCACTTATGTTTTCACGGCCATCAGTTTTAGGAAATGTTTTCTCAAGGCTGGAGTGAAAGGTTCGCAGAGGAGTGTCGAACACCATTTCCAAGAGAAAAGTCTAGTTTTAGAAGCTTCCCCTTTCTGCCCCAGAACTCGCCTTTTAACACTTCGCATCATAGATCTGTCCTGCGTGCCCAAGTTGAACAGTGCATTCTGTTGGAAGGAAAAATATTTTTAAAACTGAAGAAAGGGGTACCTGGGTGGCTCAGTCATTAAGTGACTCCCTTCGACTCAGGTTGTGATCCTGGAGACCCGGGATCGAGCCCTACATCGGGCTCCCTGCTCTCTGCTGGAAGCCTGCTTCTCCTTCTCTCACTCCCCCTGCTTGTGTTCCCTCTCTGGCTGTGTTTCTCTCTGTCAAATAAATAAGATCTTGAAAAAAAAACAACACTGAAGAGAAACCAGAAAAAAAAACAAAAAACGAGGTAGACATCCCTGAGTCACAACTACTTGAGGGACAGGAGTAAACCGAAAATCTCTTCAAGGCTGTCCCCATACTGTCCGTTGTGTTCACGTGACTCCTGTTCCTGGGAGGACCAGACCGGCCTGCTCTGCTGCCCTCGCTGGTCCATTCCCGGCCCATCCCCCGTCTGTCCCCCGTCTGTCCCCGGTCCGTCCCATGTGCTTTTAAGCCCTGCAGGAAGCAGGCGGGCCGTCCCTGTGGGGAAGAGCCCACGGGGTGCTCGGTGCTCCACTGTCCCCGCCATTCGGAGTTGCTGCCCCTTTTGTTTCCATATGGGAGCCGTGGCGGGGATGTGATGCCACCTTGAGTGGGCGACAGGTCACCTCCTGTGAATGCCAGCATGTCTTTTTCAGTTGGTTTTGTGAAGTTGTGGTCTTGAGCTGGAATTTCACAGAAGCGAGGAGATGCTACCCAATGGCCTTGCTTGCCGGCAGCTTGTTTCCCCCATAAGTTCTTACCTGCAGGCTGTGGCTGGAAAATGAGGGTAACTCTCAGAAGGCATGTGTGTTCTTCTTGTCAGCACACAGAGGACAGCCCTTGTCTTCCTGAACACGCTGGTGGGGCTTTGCATTTCCCTTCCATTTGCGGGAACTGTCCCCAGAATCAGCGAAGGCCAGGGAACAGGACCGTCTGACGTCTGTGTGTGGGGACGGTACGGCTCCCTGTGACCCCAGAAGACCCCTGTTAGTTTTGGGCCAGCACAGGCCACCAGGGACCAGGAGAGGGAGGCCGTGTCCCCAGGCCCCGAGAGTGTGTGGTGGGCTGAGCCCGGAGCTGGAGGGTCGGAGCCGCTGGAGGCCTGGGAGTCGGCGGGGTCTCCGGGGACTAGGAGTGTGCGTTGGGCTGAGCCCAGAGCTGGAGGGTCGGAGCCGCTGGAGGCCTGGGAGTCGGCGGGGTCTCCGGGGACTAGGAGTGTGCGCTGGGCTGAGCCCGGAGCTGGAGGGTCGGAGCCGCTGGAGGCCTGGGAGTCGGCGGGGTCTCCAGGGACCGGGAAGTGGTGGCGCTGCGCACATCAGTGCCCAGAGGAAGAGGGAGGAGCCTGCAGCGTCCTGGCTACTGTGGGGGACACAGCTCCCAGCAAGAACTGAGCCTTTCTGGTGTGCACAAAATAAAGGCTTCGTAGGAAGAAGTACAGGCATGTCCTCTAGGAAATTGTAAAAAACCAAGGGTAAGCAGTAGCGCTTGTCCGTGAGTTACCTGGATAGAAAGGGGTACAATGCACATGTGTTTCCGTTGCAGATAAAGGTTGTCAGCAGAGAGCATGTGAGCACAGCACAGCAGAAACCCTGCCCTGGACTGTGGCTTTGTCCGTCGGCAGCATATCCCCTGCGGAGGCCTGGAGTGTGGCTTGCTGCCATCCCCACTTTTGTGTGCTGTGCAGTCACTGAGGTTCGCCCGGCTCACGGCTCTCTATCAGCAGCTGGCCCCCCAGAGGGGAGTGTGTGGTTCGGGCCTGTGCGGGAGCTCATCTGGGGCACTCCCAGGGTGGCTGGGATGTCGCAGGTCCACAGAAGTCCTCTGGTTGGGACCGCAGGTGTGTGGCAAGGACTCAAGCAAGAAGCCACCAGCGGCATGAGGTCACGTGCTCGTTCTGTCCTGATGTTCATGTTCTAGTACAGAAATCTGCTTTCACCATGAAACAGCAGTGACCCGCAATCCTAAAACCCTACACTGCCTTATTGGTTGTAAACTGGTTGGTTTTTTCCATAATTATGAAATTGAAGACAATTTTTAGAACTTCCTTGAGACAGCTAAAACTTTTCAAGTTTTCCTCTTTAAAGAGAAAGCTACGGCAAAGAAACTGATTCTAGGTAATCTTGCACCCAGAATAAGGGTTTTACCGAGGTGGGTCTGTAATACGCTTTGTCTACGTACTGGTTACCACAGCGGCTGGACAGGAGGCAGAGTTTGTGTGCGAGCGGGTGCTTGAGTGGGTTGGAGATGGTCTAGTGTAGAAACTTCTTTTCCAGGGGTGGGGGGTGGGGGAACATAAGCATTAACAGCCAGTAAAACATGAATGGGGAAAGATAAGACAGGTGTTGATTTTAACCCACAGGGGTTTCGTGAGGATTTCTGGAGGCAGCTGTAGTCCTGCAATGCCGGGAAACCCTGGGCTCCTTCTGACAGGTGTGCATTCCTGTCCACCTGCCCCTCTCCTCCGTAGTTTGCCAGAAAGGGATTGCGAGGTAAGCCGACGCATCTCCGTGCCTCAGTGTCCCCATAGGGGCACCTGCGGGGCCATCATGTGGCTACCGTGAGCGTTGGTCCTGGTGGTGCAGCCACCGTGCCCAGGAGCGCCGGCATATGGGAACCCGGCAGGGCTTCGTCCCAGCTGCCCGACGGTTTGGCCCCCACGCCTGCTGTCCCCTCGCCCTGTCCTCTCCGCACACATCTGTGTGGACCCCAGTACGCATAGGGCTCTGCCGTGTGTGGTGGGTGCTCCAGGGATCACAGGTAATACTAGTAGGATGCTGAATTACACTGGAAGGGCAGTTCTGATGGACGACGGGTGCCGTGCATGCGGACACTGTGGGGCGCTCAGAGCACGAGAGCCGCAAAGGAAGCTGTCTAGGCGTGGTGAGCAGATGTGATGCTCACAGACGGGCGAAGAGGGACTGTGATGAGGAGGGGGGCATGTCCCCTGGTGAGATGGCCCGGAGGGGGCTGTAACCATGGTGACCATGGCCTGGGACAGAGCCCTGCGTCTCTCTTCTGCCCCGGCTGCCCCCACATGCCCAGGGACTGCCACAGACCGTGTGAGCTGCACAGGCTCCCTCTGAGAAGACAGGGCAATGCGGACACATGTGTCTTCATTCCCTCTGCATGTTCTTCCTCCTCTGGGGTTTGCCGGAGATATGAGCTCACGGAGCAGAGCCGGGCGGCCCGGAGGACTCCTCAGCTCCACCGTCCTCTGTCTTCTGTGTCCCTTGGGGGTGTGATCCCATGACCGAATCTGAGCTCCCAGCAGGGGATTCAGGATCCTGGATGCCCTGAGTTTGTTTCCAAGTCTGTAGTAAAAACACTTGCATAGGCTCCAAGGCTCACTGTGGGGTAGAAGGCCACAGCGTCTGGAATACCCCGTGCAGCATTTCCTGGTGTCTGCACACTGTTCATCATCCCGATCCTGGGACATGGCGTCCTCCTCAGGTCCTAGAGTCCCAGCTGTCTTTGTTCAGATGCTTGTGTGGCTTGGCGGCTGCATTTTGCGGGCCTCCACCGAGCGCCTGGCATTGGCCTCAGGCCACCCTCTCCAGGCCACGCCTTTGCCCGTTCGCTGCTCTGAATCAGCCGTCAGCCAGAAAACCACAGAGTGGAACTTGTTAGCACTGTGTCCAAAATTAAAGCAATTTCCTTCCTTAATAGGGGCTTAGAGGCTTTTAAAATCTCAATTGATTGAGGTTTTACTTTTTTAAATTTTTCTTCTGTTGTTAAGAGCTTTGGAAAAACCATGCACATTACTAACAGATGCGCATAATCTCGTGGGCAGCCCAGATGCACGTGTAGTCCCAAGACGGATCTGGTCCCTCCGCCCCCTTCCCACTAATCCCACAGGAGCATGGCTGGAGCCAAGCCCCTGGAGGGGTGTGTGCACGGTGTCCCACAACTCCCTTCTGGGCCTCGACTGCAGAATGTCGATGTTTTGTACAGTCTTGGTTATTGCTGTGGACAGAGCCCAAACTCCGGGTGGTGAGACAGTCCTCTCCAGCTCCCTCCCACCAGCTCGGGAGCCGGACAGTAGCTCTGCCAGGGGCTTCTCTGGGGCAGGACTGGAGGCAGCAACCAGGGTCCATGAGCCAGGCTCAGGGATTCACTTCTCAGGTGACTCATTCTGGTGAGTCCGTCCCGCTGCTGGCAACACTCCGTTCCTCTCCTCCTGGCGTTGCCCAAGCGTCTTCACAACATGGGGACCTGCTTCCCCAAAGCTCAGCTGTCCCCGAGATCCCTAAATCCTAGAGAGCAAGGCAGAAGCTCTCTTCCTTAGCATCTAGCCTGAGAAGTCCCATGGCATCACCTCCCCACCCTACGTGTGCTTAGCAGGAGGTCTCTAAGTCAGGGCTCCACGGGAGGCAAGTAGAGTTGGACTTGCAGGGACACCCATGAAAGAACCCGGGGCACAGGTTAACCCCGACGCCTCCTGCATCAGCCAGCACCTGTAAGAACTGGGGAGGCCGGACTCCCATGCTCTCTGTGGCATCTGGGACGCACCTGGCACGGGTTACTTCTCGGTGACTACTCAGCGAGTCGTTGCGCAGCCCACCCTCCACGGCGTCCCCCTGCGCGCACTAGTGCACGGCTTCCCCCAGGGACGGCCGCCTCCCGCCCTCCCCAACCCTAGACTTGTGTGCAGGACCCCCTCCATGCTCGTCCTTCTTCCAGGCCGCAGCTCATTTCTGCTCTCACTGCGTCTGTTCTCCAAGGTCTCAACCATCATCCCCACTGTATTTGGATCACAGAAAATACATGGCCAATGTTCTGTGGTAGATGGACATGTCCTTAGATTGGTTTTTTTCTCATATCACTTGTAATATTTAGCTTGTCTTATATAAAACAGGCAACCAGTAAACATGTATGTTTATAATTAGACAAAATTTATAGACTCAAATAATTGCTGAATTTAAGTGAATTCAGCTTTAACCAGATAGCATTTTGTTCCTTCATTTTTAGGGTTCCCCATGAAGGGCTGATTTGTCATCACCGGATCCGTCTGGGAAATGTGTTAGTGACTGCATCTCAGTAAGACGTGTAGTGCGGTATGTGATGTACACTGAATCCGTGGAGGCTTATTGACTCAGTTGGTGATTGAAAGTGTAGGAATGCCTGAATGATCCATGATTTTTAAGTATGGTCTATACTTTTTAAGGATGATAAACAGGAAAGCCAAAAAAGCCATAGACTGGAACACACGAACCTATAATCAAACGTGCATCTGGAAGCACCATCTTGAGCCACTTTCCTTAGCAGAGTGCCTCCCCACACCCCCTCTTGTCCCTGGTATGCGTGAGCTTGTACCTCACGGGAAGCCTCTGGAAGTAGACTTCAGTCCTCCACCCTTCAGTCCTTGCATTTCCTCCCAAGCAAGCGTCTGTAGGAGCTTCTGAAGCGCTGTGTGCCCCTCCGCTGATCGGACCTCAGAATCTGGGTGCACCTAGACCCCTTTCTGGTGCGTGCATCTAAGTGGGGATTCCTCTCGAAGCATGGCTTCCCTGTAGCCCACAAGCTGTGCTATGCCGTGGGCTCGTTGTCAAAAGGTTTTAAAATTTATATTGTGAATTTTAAATTTTAATCTATGGGTAATGGAGAAGTATCTATTTTATGTTTTAAGAACTGGAGTTATCTTTTTGATAATGTTGATTTTAGCTTAAATTCACTATGGCCAAAATACATATTCTTTCAATCCTTGAAAGTCATTGATTCTTGTTTTGTGAGGTTCAGGTTCGTATGTACCATATGCTCTGGAAAAGTCTGTGAGTTGTAGTTGGATAGAAACATACATTTGACATAAATGTATGTTAATGTTATAAAATCTTCTTGGCATGTTTTTTACTCCGCTCATTCTTTGCCCTCAAGTTGCCAGAATTCCAGCTCCGTGGATTGTGTCTCCTACTGGGTCTTTCATTTTTGCTTCTAGGATTTCTCCTGTTGCATGTAAAATAGAGCTCCCTACTGGGCTGACCCTTTTATGAGATGTCCTTTCTTAAAATATTTCCAGTTAGGGGGCTTTGATCCTAAACACTCTTGCTTGTGATCATAGTCATTGCTGCGTTTTGAAGTATGATCGATAAAGATGTGTGGCAGGTCTGTGGTGTGAGGATTGGATCTGTGTTCACTGAAATGATCACAGAACTCTCTTCAACACTTGCCACCATTCAGAGCTAAACATTCTCATCACAAGAGAAAACATGAAGATTGACTCGTGCGCTTTTTAAAGACACAATATAGTATTACTAACTGCAGTGACCAAGCTGTGTGTCCCACCCCATTGACTTGCTTATTTATAACTGAAAGTTTATACCATTTGATCCCCTTCACTTATTTTGCCCCCCCAGTGCCACCCATGCCTCTTGCAGCCACTAGTGTATTGTGTCTGTGAGCTTAATTTTTTTAATTTCACATAAGAGTGAAATCGTGCAGTATTGGTCTTTCTCTGACCTACTTTACTCAGCACAATAATACCCTCCAGATCCATC
This sequence comes from Spilogale gracilis, assembly GCA_004023965.1. Taxonomy (NCBI): domain Eukaryota; kingdom Metazoa; phylum Chordata; class Mammalia; order Carnivora; family Mephitidae; genus Spilogale; species Spilogale gracilis. The sequence continues at coordinate 63,671 of PITA01008290.1, read as the reverse complement.
CATCGTGTCCCAAACGGCGCGGTTTTCTTGTGATGGCTCAGTTCGACTCCGTTGCGTGTATGCCCCATGGTCCGTATCCGTGGACGCGGCGGTTGGCTCCGTGTCTGGTCTCCCATCAGTAGCGCTGTCATCAACACAGCAGTGAGGATCGTTTTCAACTTAGCGTTTTTGTTCTTAGGATGAGTAACTAGAAATGGAATTTCTGGATCATACTGCATTTCTACTTTTGACTTTTTTTTTTTAAAGATTTTATTTATTTGACAGAGAGATCACAGGCAGAGAGGCAGGCGGGGGGGGGGGGGAAGCAGACTCCCTGCTGAGCAGAGAGCCCAATGTGGGCCTCGATCCCAGGACCCGGAGCTGATGGCCGAGGCTTAACCCTCTGAGCCACCCAGGCACCCCTACTTTTAACTTTTGGAGGCGTTCTGACCACTTGGTGGCTGCACCAGCGTGCTTTCCCTCCAGCAGTGCGTGTGCGCTCCCCTTTCTCCGCAGCCTCGCCGACACGTGCTATTTCTTGTGTTTTTGTTTTAAGCCATTCTGACACGTGTGAGGTGGTATCTCATTGTGGTTTTGATTTGTTTTTCCCTGATGCTGAGTGACGTTGAGCATTTTTTCCTCTGTCCTGGCCCTCTGCGTGTCTGTAGAATAATGTCTCTTCGGATCCTCCACCTGTTTTTTTAATTGGATAGTTTATTTTCTTTTGCTGTTGACTGGAAGATTTCTTTATGGATTTTGAATATTAACCCCTTATCAGATGGTTTGCACATCTCTTCTCCCATTCAGCAGGTTTTCATTTGTTGATGGTTTCCTTTGCTGCACAGAGGCTTTTTAGTTTGATGTAGTCCCATTTGTTGATTTTGGGGGGTTTTTTGTTGCCTTTGCTCTTGGTGGCAAATCAGAAAAACAGTACTTGTGACTAGTGTCAAAGAGCTTATTGCCTGTGCTTTGTGCTGGGAGTTTTATGACTTAAGTCTTAACATTTAAGTCCTTAGTCGATTTCAAGTTAATTTTTACGTATTGTGTAAGACAGTGTTTCAGTTTGCCCAGCACCGTTTACTTAAGACACTGTTTTCCTTATTGTGTATTTTTGAACCCTGTATCATAAGTTAATTGACCGTATGTCCATGGGTGATTTCCAGGGGTTCTGTTCTGTGGACTTCGGTGTGGGTGTGTGGGTGTGTGTGTGTGTGTGTGCTAGTGCCATACTGCCCAGATGGCGCAGATTTGTAATGTAGTTTGAAATTAGGGAGCATGATTTTTCCAACTTTGTTCTTTTTGTCAAGATTACTTTGACTATTTAGGGTGTTTTGTGGTTCCATACAAGTTTCAGGATTTCCCATTTCTGTGAGACATGCCATCAGAATGTGACTGGGAGTGCATTGAATTACGGAAAGCTTTGGGGAGTATGGATTTTGAACAATACCAATTTTTCTAGTACATGAGCATGGAACATTTTTCCATTTCTGTTTTTCTTTCATCAGTGTTTTTTGTTTTTAGATTTTATTTATTTATTTGACAGAGAGAAACACAGCTAGAGATGGAACACAAGTAGGGGGAGCAAAAGAGGGAGAAGCAGGCTTCCCACCGGGCAGGGAGCTTGATGTGGGGCTCGATCACTGTACTCCGGGATCATGACCTGAGCCCAAGGCAGTCGCTTAACCAACTGAGTCACCCAGGCGCCCCTCTTTCATCAGTGTTTTATAGTTTTTAGTATATGGGTCATTCATCTTCTTGCTTAGGTTATTCCTTGGTATTTTATTCTTTTTGATGCAGCTGTAAATATAATTTTCTTTGCATTCTGCAGGTTCCTTGTGAGTGTTTAGAAATACAAGACATTTTTGTATGCTAATGTGTGTATCCTGCAACTTAACTTATTCCATCACTTAATTTGATGGAATCTCTGGGCTTTCTGTATATAATATCATGTCATCTGCAGATAGCAACAGTTTTACTTTTTCCTTCCCATTTTGCCTTTTATTTTTCTTGCCTAATTGCTCCAGCTAGGTCTTCTAAGACTATGTTGAAGGAAAATGGCAAGAGGGGGTGTCCTTGTCTTGCTTTTGAGCTCATAGGGAAAGTTTTTCGTTTTCACCATTGACTCCAGTATTTGCTCTGGGTCTGCCGGATGCAGCCTTCATTATGTCCAGGTTCGTTCCCTCTCTGCCTCCTTTGTTGAGAGTTTTTATTGTACAAATGTTGAATTTTATCAGGTGTGTCTTCTGCATTTGTGGAGATGATCATAAGATTTCTAACCTTCATTTTGTTCATGTGGTGGAAGACACTGACCCAGAGAAGTGGAACCATCTGTGTGTCCCCAGCATGAATTCCACCTGATCATGATGGAGGATCCCTTTAACAGAACGATGAATATGGTTTGTTAATAATTTGTTGGGGTGTTCATCTGTGTTCATCAAGGATGTTGGGCATTACATTTCTTTGCGTGTGATGTCCTGATCTGGTTTTGTTTATCAGGGTAATGCTGGCCTGGTAAAATGTGTTCAGAAGTGTTCCCTTCTTGTATATTCCTGAAAGAACTTGAGAAAGATTGTTATGAGCAGAACTCACCAGTGAAGCCACCTGGTCCTGGACTTGGGTTTGTTGGGAGGCGTTTGTTTACTGATTCAGTCTTCTTAGTAGTAATAGGTCTGATCTGTTCAGATCCTTAGTTCTTTGTGACTCAGTCTTGGAAAGTTGTGTTTTTAGGAATTTATCCGTTTCTTTTAGGTTGTTCTATTTGTTGGCATATAATTGTTCCTAGTAGTCTCTTACAGTTCTTTGGAATCCTGTTGTGTCCAATGTAACGTCTTTTTGATTTCTGATTTTATTTCAGTCCTTTGTTTTCTTGGGGATTCTAGCTACAGATTTTCAAGTTTGATCATCCCTTCAAAGAAGCATTTCTTTGTTTCATTGATCTTTTCAGTCTATTTCATTTTTATTTCCACTGTGATCTTTGTTGTTTCTTCTACCAACTTTGAGTTTTGTTCTTTCTCTAGTTGCTTGAGGTATAAAGTTAGGTTGTTTGAGATCTTTCTTATCTCTTGATGTAGACATTTATCACTATAGACTTTTCTCTTCGAGTTGCTTTTGTTGCATCCCCTAAGTTTGGTATGTTGTACTTGTGTTTGTCTCAAGGGATATTTTGATTTCCTATTTTCTTCTTTGAACCATTGGTTGTTAAACAGAGTTTATAAAGTTGCTTAAACTTCACATACTGGTGAACTTCTAGTTTCCTTCTCTTGATTTCTACTCTTATACCATTGTGGTTGGAAAATATGCTCAGTATAATTTTTTTTCTAATTTATTGGGACTAGTTTTGTGGTCTAAGATATCTATTCTGGAGAATGTCCCACGTGCACTTGAGAAGAATGTATATTCTGTTGCTTTAGGATGGAATGTTCTATGTATGTCTGTGAAGTCCTTCTGGTCTAATGTATTGTTTAAGGCCAATATTGTTTTCTTACTTTTCTAATAAATTTTTTTGAGATTTATTTATTTATTTGGGGGTGGGGGAGACAGAATCTCTAGCAGACTCTTAGTCTGAGCACAGAGCCCGACACGGGGCTCAGTGCCATAAACCCGAGATCATCACCTGAGCTGAAACCAAGATTCTGATGCTCAACCAACTGAGCTACCCAGGTGTCCCCCCAGCAATCTATCTATGTGAAAAAAGGGTTTTAAAGTCCCCTACTATTATTGTTTTCTATTTCTCCCTTTTAAACTATTAATATTTCCTTTATACATTTCAGTTCTCTGTGTTGGATGCATAAATATATACAAACGTTTTATGCCCTTGTTGAAATGACCTCTTTATAATGCCCTGTTTTGTGTCTTACTTCACTGCTTGTTTTAAAGTCTATTTTGAGGATGCCTGGCTGGCTCAGTTAGTAGAGAATATGAGTCTTAATCTCGGGGTCATGAGTCCAAGCCTCACATTGAATACGGGGCCTACTTTAAAAAAAAACAAAACAAAACAACAAAGTCTCTCTTGTCTGATAGAAGTATAGCTATCCCAGTCGCCTTTTGCTTTCCGTTTGCATGGAATATCTCTTCCATCCCTTCTGTCTCAGTCTGTTCCTTGGGCTGAAGTCTCTTGCAGGCAGCAGAGAGATGAGTCTTACTATTTTATCCATACAGCCACTCTTCTGTCGAATTTAGTCCACTTATATTTAAAGTAATTATTGATCAGTATATACTTATTGCCATTTTGTTCTTTTTCTTCCTGGCTGTTTTGCTATTCTCTGCTCCTTTCTGCTCCTAATCTGTCTGTGGTTTGAGTTTGTTCAGTGATGTCCTTATATTCCTTTCTCGTGTCTGTGTATCTTTGCAGTTACCATGACTCGGTTAGGATATAACATCTTACTTTTAGAACAGTCCGTCTTAAGTTGATGAGCACTACAATTGAATACATTCTGAATACATTTCTATTCTCCCTCTCCCAGTGTTTTATGACTTTGTCACATTACATCTCTCATATTGCGTATCCCTCAATTAACTACTGTGGTTCTACTTTTATTGCTTTTGTCTTTTAACCGTCATATGGCTTTGTAAGTCATGAATACACCACCTTTACAACATTAAATTTGTCTGAATTGTACCTTTTTTCTTTCCCATGTTTCCCTGTTACTCATCAGCAACTTTTTGTTTGGCTTAAAAAGTCCCATTAAGGTTTCTTGTAAGGCGGTCTGGCTGTGATAAGTGACTTGAGATTTTGCTTTTTTGGAAATTCTTCATTTCCAAATGATAGATCCCTTGTACATGACCAGTTGTTTTTCTCCTGCTGCCTTTAAGATTCTCTTCTTTATTTAATGCTTCATGCTTTAACTAGAATGTGTCTTGGTGTGGATCTCTGTGGTTTCCTCTTATTTGGACCTCTGTGTGCGTTCTGGCCTCAGATGTCTGTTTCCTTCCCCAGGTTAGGGAAGTTTTCAGGCATGAGTTCTTCACATTTTCTCCTCCTTTCTCTTTCTCCTTTGGGGCTCCTGTAATGTGAACACTGCTTTGCTTGACATTGCCCCGTGAATCCCTTAAGCTGTCTTCACTTTTACTCATTCTTTTATTGTTTTGCTTCTCCTGACTGGGTGAGTTCCATTGATCTTTTCTTCTGCAGAATCTAGCTCGCTGTGGAGTGGGTCTTGTGCTGCTGTGTTCAGACCAGCTGCTGTGTTCTTCCGCAGTGTGGCTTCTCCTTGGCGCTTTCTTACATTTCAACGTTGAAGTTCCCACTGTGTTCTTCTGTTCCTCTACCAAGTTCAGGGAGCATCTTTTTGACCATTTTTTGAGCTCTATGTCAGGTAAATTATCTCCATATCATTAATAAATTTTTCTGAAGTTTTTTAATTTGGACTGTATTCCTCCGCATTACCCCTGAGGTTGTGTCGGTTTCTGTGCGTTAGATGAAGTGCCTCTCATTCTTGCAGGGCTGGCCTCAGGTAGCAGATGGACCTCCCTCAGCCCTGCCCTAGCTTGCTTGTCTTTCAGAACGTGATTAGGAAGCACCCTCCTTTATTTGTAGCGACTCACAGGAGCTGAGGCCATGCCAAGCCCTGTCCATGGGGAGGACAGTCCCAGCACCTAGACTCAGGCTCGCCATGAGCCACGTGCTCGGGCACCAGCGTGAGAAGCAGGCCAGACATACAGGGACATAAGGGGGTGCAAGTCCTGCTGGCCACCCATCCAGAGATCTGGAGGCGGCCGCTGTGCAGCAGTTTCAAAAATTCAGCGACCAGGCAAGTGTTCAAGCCCTTCCATGAGATGCCAGCAGCCTGGAGGGAGGCAAATGGGGCGTGAAGGTGCCCGAGCCCAAGGGAACAGGCCTCTTGCACAGGACGAGGCGTGTTCCCGTCTGCTGTGTGGGCGGTGCCCGGGGGTGGCCGTGGGCCTAGAGCCACCTTTCCGTCATGACGGTGTGTGGGACCCCGGGATGCAATCCCCCTGGCCACCAGAGCCAGGCGGCACTGGGGGAGGGCACAGGCTCCTCTCCTGGAGATGCCAGGGAGCTGGAGTGAGGGAGAGAGCAAGAGCATCTCCACCCCTTGAGAGGACTCACCAGGACTCTAGACGTGTTTTAAATTCCATGCCTGCCAGTCAGGCCAGCACTTGAAGATGAGCCCGTGAGCCTGATGACATAAAGTCTGGGCCCTGTCACTCGACTTCCCCTATACTTGTCCCTGGGGCAAGCAACACTGAGCACACGAGCCCCTTGCTGTTCCCGTGGGTCTGGTGGGCTGCAGGGCCTGTGAGGGCAGGTGTGCAGGATGGGATACCCAATGAGTGGTTCTGGGAAACAGCGGTGCGTTCCCTTGGGACTGGGGGGGGGGCACATGGCAAGCTTGTGTCTCAGCCTCTCCCATCTGTTTCCCGACAGCTCTTCTCTGCTCCACGTGCAGAAGTGGCTCACCTAGTTTGGGGGTTTTTCCGGAGGACATTGTGCCATGGGTCCGTGCAGATTGGTGTGCATGGAGAGGCAGTGGCATGCTCGACTTGTTACCTACCCTTGGAGCGGGAGCTAATCACTGCCAGTTCCCTGCTCGGTTATGGGTCTGTGGTCACCTCTGTGCTTTCCCTGCCCACCCCGGTCGGGCCTCTTGTGTGAACATACGGCCGTGTAAACACACTATTCAGGGCCTCTTTCTTACTGCATCACAATCTGCGTCTCGTCAGGCCACCTCCTGTGTTTACCATGCAGCTGGCGTCTTCTCTGGGCCAGGCCTTGAGCAGGGGCAGAGCTTCACTGGGCCAAGGGAGCCCCACGGGCCCGGGCCCAGGAAGGAACAGGAACGAAGCACAGAGACGAGCTGCCCGCGAGGGGAAGGCGAGTGGATGCTCCTGCTGGGGAGACAGGGCCTGCTCTGCCCTGGCGGGATCTGCTCCCCCCCCCCCCGTCGCTGGCCAGTTCATCGGGTCCAGCCGGCCCACGTGCAGTGTGGTGAAAACCCAAGAGCTGGTTCGTGCAGTTGAGAACCTGCTACATCTGCTGAAAAGCAAAGCAAGATACAGTAATTTTGGGGGGCCGTGTAGGTGGCTCCTAGGCTAAGCCTCCCAACTCTTGATTGCGGCTCAGGTCATGATCCTCAGGGTCTCGGGATTGAGCCCTACAACAGGCTCTACACTGAGCGAGGAGGCTCCCCCGCATTGGTCCCTCTCTCTCAATAACAAACATATATTAATTTTTATTTGATAATAATACAACAAAGAAGTCCAAAAATGGAAACCAGATGTTTGATGAGAAGGGAGATGGAACGTGCGTGTGCTGTTGCTGTAGCCAGGACCGTGAGCTCCTCGCATCATGTGTGTGCAGAGCCTGGGGTGCAGGGGGGGGTGCGAGGCTGGAATGTGCCGGACTCAGCCCCTCTGAGTTCTGTGCCACAGAGAGTGAGAAGCGCCAGGATGACAGGCTTGGCTGGTTTTGAGCAGGAGAAGAGGGAAATGAACGCTCATGTCGATGCCCTCGTGACTGTGATTAGCCGGTGGCTAACTGGGAGCACAGTGTGCGGGCAGCAGTGGGGACCCGGGGCTCCTGGCTCTGCTCAGCTGTTTCCCACGCGGCACTGGAACAGACAGACCTTCCCGGGTACACAAGACCTTCCTTAAAACACCCCAGTTAACATTTCTATGTGAATGAATACAGTTGGTTTCCCTTTTGTAACTGTAATGTTGAACTTGGGAATTTAGCAGCCATCAGATACGGTGTGCACTGACCGCAGTCACCGCTCTGCGTGTAGCACATACCAGTGACTCTGTACCTGGTGACACTCTCCCACCCCCCAGCCTGCCACCTGCTCCACATGCACACCCCCAAGGGGGCCTCTGGGCTGGTGGGCGTGGCCCGGCCTGGTCCACAAGGGCAGAGTGGGGGCTGAGCTGGGACGGAGGGCTGTGGGCGGTGGGCAGTAGACGGCCTGCAGGCCCTCGTACTGCAGGCGAGTGCGTCGCTGACCTGGGCCGGAGCTTCCCCATCAGTTTACCATTGACATGTCATGATGCCCTTTAATACAGAACTTACTTGCCTGTCTTCCAAAGTTGTAAGAACGGCGAGCCGCTTGATTCTCTAAAACATTTGGATAAATCTTATCACATCTCCCTGCTTCTACCCCTGTGAGTCCAGTATCTTTAGAGATTTCTTCCCACAGAGAGCGGGGAATCGGCTCATGTGTGTGTGTGCGTGCGTGGTGTGTTGCTTCACTCTGCTCTGAACCCGTGTCGCTGTGTGAGGCCACCGCCGTGCTGGCTCACAGAGGCGATGACCCTGCACAGGGTATTCTCTCTGTACAGAGCGCTCAGAGGGGTTCAGGGTTTCATCAGGTGTATCCTCCACTTGGAATAACTATCTTTTATTAGCTTATAGAGTACAGGAGTATTCTTTGGGCCTTTTTGAAAAACTAGGTAATACTCTGTCGCGTTCCCCGCCAGCAGAGACGACGCAACACACGGGTAGACGTTGAAGCTCTCGTTTATTCTCCGGTTTTTCCTCTTCCTCTTTTCTCTTCCTCTCCCCTCCTCTCTCCCCTAGGGAAGCTTTCTAGCCCCCTTTTAGCCAATCAGAGAGGAGATCACGCAGGGTGTGGACTGCACGGCCAGCAGGCATTGGTGGCATCTGGTGATCACGCACTGAGCACGGACCCACGTATCCATAAGGCATGCGGTCACGTGTCTTCAGGGGGGGCGCTTCCTGGAACTGTTTGTGCTGATGCGGTCATGTGCTGGGCGCCATCTTTGGGGTGTGCCCCCGACAATACTCTGTGGGTCAGAGCACACAGTAGGGACCCAAAGTTGAGAAAACTTACTGTAAAATTTGAGAAGCAAAAGCTGACAGGCAGAGGAGCAGCTCTATTAAAATCAGCCTGGACAGTTCCGCTAGATTCCAGGGACTGAGGCACCCGTCGCGGGGAAGGGGTGAGGCAGACACGTTGGGAAGAAGGTGCCGTGCGAGGCAGGCTGGCTTTATGTCAGTCTAGCTGACACATACACACGTGGTCAAGAGGAAGCCTTCTGCAAATAGGAAACAGGGAACTTATTTTTTAGCAAAATCCCATAGTGACGGGATGGGTACCTGTACCTTTTCCTGAAAACCTGCACATCGGGAGTGAACAGAGACACCGGTTCAGGTGTCTGGAGTTATGAAGCCTTCAGAAGTAGGCTCAGGGAGAGGATTTCTGAGCAGCCACCCTGGGCACCAGCAGGTGACATCCCAGGTCCTGGCAGGAAGTAGCCTTGACCTTCCCCAGTCATGGCCCGTGCAGGGGGCTAAGGCGCAGCTTCAGCTTGCTCGTCCCGAAGCTCCGGGGAATGAAGTGGTGCAGAAACCACGTCAAGAACACCCTTCCTCCGTATACTCGTCTGTCCACCTGCCCGCGAGGCACTTGCAGCAGGATGGCGGCAAGTCCCTGTCCTGCAGGAATGCGGTCCTCCGCGTTCCCTCTCTCCCACAGCCCCATCTCCGGACCGTGACCCCAGGCTGCTGCACTGTGCTGGCACCAGCAGGCTCACATCTTTGTGCTGCCGGGTCCTCCACGATGGCCACTGCGATGGGGGTTCTGATGCCGAGCCTCTACGCCACAGCTAATGTCTCTCAATCCTCTTGCAGAGAATATCACCACTGTGCCGTCCAGCCACACAAGCCAACCCACCATGAGACTGTCGACAACGCCACGGTCTTCAGTTGCCAAGACGGAGACAGTCACGGCCTCGACATCCACGGCCGCAGCTCGAAATACCACACCCACAGGCTCCACAAACAGGACTCACGCTGGCTCCATTTCACAGAACACAACCCAGACACCACCGGCCACGGCTACCACCCCAGCCCACAACAGTTCGGCCACAGCCCTTTCTTCCTCCATAACGAGTACGTATCAAAGCTGCCACGGTCTGTGCTAAGCGTGGGGTCATTCTGTTCTCGTCATTCTGTTCTCTCATGCAAAGACAGAAATGCAGACAGGGCTGTCCTGTCGTGGGCCTCAGGGGCACTGGTCCTGGTGGGCCTGACTTCACCAGGCCGCATGACAACGGTGGGGGACATGTCCTAGCAGGGGTCTGAAAATGTGTCCTGCCTACACTTCCGGGCCCCGGTTACAGGGCAGCACCAGGCAGCTGCAGCCCCGTGAGCGGGCTCCTGGCTCAGCCCTGCCTTCGAGCCCTGCAGGCTGCCCCAGGGGCAAGCAATGCAGTCAGCCGGCACTCTTCACCATTCTCAGAATGCCTGGGAACTTTGAATTCAGAACCTAAACTTTGACCTTTCACACGCTCGCCACTGCGTGATCAGCACAATCCGCAACCTCTTAGTAGTTTATGCTGTGAAATCAACTGTGCTGTTTCAAGGGCTTGTGCGGGACAAAGTGGACAGTTCCCGGGCCCAGTTTATCCGGAAGGAGGACTCTCGGTCGGAGCCATCCAGACTGGCTCCAGCGGCACATCAGCGCATGGTGTCCGCACCTGGGGTCGAGGCACGAGCTCTGACTAGGACCAGTAAGGAAGCAGCCCCCACCCCATGCTGCCCGGGGACCGGTGAAGCGCTGATTGGCGGGAGGGTCACAGCTGGCCACCAGGCGCAAAGCAGGCTTTCGGCTTTGCCTCTGAGTTTAGAGTGGCAGTTTATTATAATTACTGTTTAAAAGCAACTCCAGCCTCTTTTTTTGTTTTCTTCTAGTCATACCAACTATTAATTCTAAAGGAAATCCAGGATCCAAATTTGATGTTGGCAGCTTTCTTGGTGGGATCGTGTTAGCACTGGGAGTGCTATCGATGCTATACCTCGGCTGCAGGACCTACTACTCGAGAAGAGGCATTCGCTACAGAACTATGTGAGTTTGGGCCGGCCGGGACTTACTTCTCTATTTCCTTAAATACCACGAGGAAATGCCAGGACAGGGCCCCAGGGTTAGGAAGCACATTCTCATTAATCCTGTACCCCCAAAGGTCATGACCTGCCAAGGAAGACGCAGTTACTCCCCATGTCCCTGTGAGCCTAGACAACAGCCATTCAGGCCTTGGCGGGGAGCCGTGAGCACGGAGGGGTATTAAATCTTAACAGTCTTTTCTTGGATAACTGCTTATGAAGGCCTTACCAGAAGTCACCCTCGGGGGCCCACGTGCCCCCTTTCCATCGGCCTGCGCGCTATTGGGAGGTCACCTCCTGGCTCTTAAATATTTAAGTCCTTTCTGGGTTGAGCCTTAGAGGAGTGCCAGAGCCAACTAACTGCTTGACTGTTAGTTAACCTAGCACACATTCCCCAGAGGGCACACATGTGTATCCCATAGCATCTTTACAGGCTGTTGGACCTGGAACGGAACAGGTTACTTGCCTACAGAATTCTGAGGCTTAGAGATGTTGGTGCACATCCTGAGTTTCCAGGACAGAATAAAGCATGAGAGTATTTCTCACATTCCCCACTGAACTAGGAACCACGAGGCTTTGACAAACTACTTTCAGAAACTACCAAGGTTTTTTGCCTGCGGGTGTGGAGGTCTTGAGATCAGCCCCAAGTTAACTTGCTGGGTCCCACGGTGGCTCTAGAACTATTGATCCTAGGATTTTGGTGACTTTCACTGAACAGAAGGTATATTTTGATCAGTAAATTCAGTACCATTCCTTTTTTATAGTATCGATATTTATTGATGTAAATGGGGCTACAGAGGTGAAGCAGTTAAATTGTGTTTTCAGTCTAGCTTTTCTGACCTCGCGTCCTGCCCGGGGATGTGCCTGCGGGGGCCGTGCACTCTGCTCTGCAGGCCCTAGGGAGATCCTGGATGGGGCAGACACGCTTCTCTGAGAGGAGGTTAGACGTTAGGATCTGTGCTACAGTCTGTGGGGTGAAAAGTTTGTTCAGCCCTTTAAACTGAGTGCATTCAAAAGCCCAGAGTTGCTCAGAAGCTGAGAAGTTCTTATACAGTGTGGTGGTTTCTATCTGTCCTGGGAAAGAAAGCGAGGCCGTGCACATGCAGGTGCTAACCTACAAGGTGCCCAGCCCGTGGAGGGCACAGCTCACACTACCTGGGCTATACTGGTCTTCAGCCAGGTGAGTACCTGAGATCCAGGGGGCGGCCATCACACCGCACCTCACACGGAGTGAATGGTCAAAGATGTATGGGAGAGAATTGTACAACTAGAGCGGAGGTGTGAGGGGAAGTCTGCCCCAAATCTCAACTGCATGCTGGACCCAATACGTCAGCAACGTTCACAAAGAGAAAGGCCAATGCTGATCCTAGAACTTGAAGATATTTGAAAGTAAGAACCAAACTGTTTTCATGCATATACAAAACAATTTTAACTTTTGATCTGTTACAGTGATGAACACGATGCCATCATTTAAGAACATCTAAGGACCCGTGGAAAGAAGATTGATAACTGCCCTCTCGATTTTATTCTTGAAAAGAATACACAGGCCATGCATATAATGTACTATAGAAAAGGTCTGGGTGTTTTAAATGTTTGGAGCCTGTAGTTAAAAAATAGAGACAAGTCTGCCCTTTGTGTGTAGCCCTGGTCACCGTGGGGAGGCACTGGAGAACCTCCTCCCTGCAGGGCGCCAAGCCCTCCAAGCCCACAGATACAGATCTCGGGATTTTAGCAGTAGCACCGTGCAGCAGCCCCCAAAGGAGTAAGCGAGCTTCCACAGTGTAGTACCTGGTATAGAAACAAGGCACTGCCCCCCCGCTCAAAACTGCAACTGTCTACAGGGCTCAGCCCCACTGCAGAGCCTGTGTTCTGCTTTCAGCTCTCCGGGACCCTCTAAGTGTCTGTGGGGCTCCACGCAGCTCAGGAAACTGCAATGTTGAACAAGGCTTTCAAGCTACTGGCAGGACAGTGGCCCTACTGGAGGCTGCCTTCTGTGGAGTGAGTACCCTGCCTCCACCTACAGGACGGCAGTGCTGCACCCTTGTGCACTGTTGTTAGGAAAATGTGTTTTTATCCTAGAAAAAAACAAAACAAAACACCTTTTAGGATTGATTTCTTAAGTTTTTAAAACAAATTTACAAGTCTTCAGGCTCCTGGGCTGGATTATGCTGCCAGCATGGCCAGCCCCGGAGGTCGGAAGTGCCAAAACTCAGGGTCAGCTGTGGCCAGAAAACAGTATTTAGTCCTACTAAATGACCACCCAAGATAGGCTGTACTTTACTAAGATTTAAATGTAACTTTCCCAGCTTTTGGCTTTCAGAAAATGCTGAGAATTTTGACATAAAAGCATCATTTCTACTCACTGTGCATTCTTGCCCACTGCGATGAGGACCACGTGACAGGGCAGAGCTGTGGGAGGATGCAGAAGCCCGGGGCAGCCCTGGTTTGCAGAGGGGGGCTGCGCGCGTAACCTACAACATACCTGCCTGGTCTCAAACTGCTTCAGTGTCTTTGCACAACAGACTTACGCCCCTTTGCAGCTGGGCACCCGTGTCCCGAGTGGCTCCTGCCTCAGGGCTGGAGGTCCCTCAGACCCTGGGTGCCGGGCCTGCTTCTGCAGCACCTGGAAGAAATGTCATTAACTGTGATTGGGGTTTAGGAAGCTGGATCCTTGGTCCTTTCTGCCCCCCCCCTCAGGAAGGGGGGCATGAACCACTGCCCCCCCGTGGAGCCCATTTTCTAAGCCTAAATTGCTGGCCTCCTTATACACTTCAGCAGGTTCTCTCTGCTGTTTGTGTCCTTGAGAATGTACTTACTTGAAGATCTGCTAGAATCCAGGCTAGGACTTGAGATAATGCAAGACTATTTCCCATACAGATAAATGAGAGTGGGCAATATATTAGTGACAATTTTGTATTTTTCAGGAGAAAAACTTAAAGCAAATTCCTTTTCTCTATTATAATGATCAGCTTTTGATATGTCATTGTTACTGAAATCTATTTTTAGAATAAAGTTTTGTTCTCCATTGTGTGTGGTGTTGCTTCATTTCCTCAAACTCAAGAGAAATGAAAAGCCCCAAGTGAAGAGGCATATTGTAGGGGTCAAGTGACACTAATTATGTGTGGCTGGCTGGCCAGCAGCATCACCTGGACCTGTGGTGGAAGCAGAAGTTCACCAGCACCACCCCAGACCTCCTGCATCCATGTTTCAGCAATCCTACCTGATGATTTTCGGGCATAGCAACATCCGACGAGCGCTGCTCAGGACGCTCTGGTCAGGCTGCGGCTTTATCCTGTTGGGTAGAATTACAGAAATGGTACACTGAGGTGAGAACTACACATCAGCTACACCTACATCAACATACAGACCGGCACAGCAGGACAGAGGGTGCCCTCCGGGGTGGCCTCAACTGCCAGGGATGGAGACAGAAGCAAGGGGCTTTCAATAAGCAGCACTTGCTCTGGGGAGAGGATGTCCCACCTGCAGGGGGAGGGGGGGCATTCTGTCTCACCAGGAGCCACTGCAGCTCTTTGTTCCCATCCTCAGAAGAACCTCACCAAGCCCCGGGCATGATCCACCCCTGCCCAGGCGAGCGGGCTGAGACAAGCTCTACCCAGTCCAACTCACAAGAAGGAGAAAGTCAGAAGACCAGTGAGGAGGAGAAAGGAGACTGACTCACTGCAACAATCTCCTCGTGAAGAAAATCTCAGGACTACATGGCTTTGCTGCTAAATTTTATCAAAGAATGAATGCTAATCCTTCCCAAACTGTTCTCCAAAAAACGGAAAACTCCCAAATTCTTTTTCAAAAGTGCTCTCTAGGCCCACCATGGGTCCTGAACTCATGACATCACGAGATGAGGAGTCCCAGGCTCTACAGGGTTCTACCCAAGCCAGGGACACCGCCCACCCAAAACTTTTCTTAAGAAGCCAGCATCACCCTAATACCAAAGCCAGAAAAGGACAAACCAGAAAACTTGAAGGTAAATCCCTCAAGAATATAAATGCAAGCAATTTTTTTCTACTAAAAGAATCCAACCCATGGACAGGCTCATCGGGGTTCTGTCTCTGGGACGCAGGCACAGTCTGACATACTCAAATCCATGTGTTACACAGCACTAATAGACTGCATTCCTACGGTGGTCTTGGTTCTTGGAAAGTCAGAAAACATCTGACAAAAATTCAATACGTGTTCGTGATAAAACCTTAGACAGGGAAGCATTATCCTTCCATAGAGTGACGTCCCTGTAGGACACGCCTCCAGCAGTCCTCAGTCGGCAGGTCAGGGTCTGGAGGGAGGTGAGGTAACTACAACTCCACACAGAATGAGAAGTCTTAGCTACGACACTCTATTTGCACATAACATGTCTTCATAAACAGGAAATCCTGAAGACTCCACCAAAACCTGTTAGAGCAAATGGATATACTCGGTGAACTTGCAGGATACAAAATCAACAGTCCAAGAACAGCAGTATTTCTGTATACGGACAACAGAGTATCTGAAAAATAAAGAAGATCCCATTTACAACAGCATCAAAAGCAAAATACTCAGGATTATATGTTAATGTTAAAGAACTCTACCCTGAAAACCACCAGATAATGGTGAAAGATGCTAAAACTAGAAATAAGAGCTGAGGCATCCTGTGTTCATGGAATGACAGTTTATACTAACAAAGCCCATAATTTGTAGTCCTCTGAAACCTGGTGCCCATCCTACCTTTCCAACCTCGTTTCCCATTATTCACCTTCATTTTCCAAAAATGCTTCCTGCATTTGTCTTATTTCCCCCTCTGCCTGGAAAACACTTCCCAATATCCCCATTCTCCAACCCTACATACTCTAACCCTGTCTAATCCTCAATACCCAACTAGAGACACACAGATCAAGGGAACAGAGTAGACCCAGAAACGGACCCTCAACTTTATGGTCAACTAATCTTTAACAAAGGGCAGAACGTCCAAAGGCAAAAGACAGTTTCTTCAACAAATGATGCTGGGAAAATTGGACAGCCACATGCAGAAGAATGAAACTGGACTATTTCCTTACACCACAAACACAGACCCAAAATGGAGGAATGACCTCAATGTGAGATGCGAATCCATCAAAATCCTTGAGAACACAAGCAGCACCCTCTGTGACTTCAGGGGCAGCAACTCCTTGCTAGGTATGTCTCCAAAGGCCAGGAAAACAGAGGCAAAAATGAACTACTGGGATTTCATTAAGATAGAAAGCATCTGCAGAGCAAAGGAAACCATCAACAAAACCAAAAGACAAACCTCCAGAACAGGAGATGTTTGCTAACGACGTATAAGTTGTATCCAAATCTGTAAAGATCTTATGAAGCTCAACCCCCCAAAAATGAATACTCACTTAAAAAATGGGCAGAGGACATTTTCCCAAAGAAGACATCCAAATGGCCAACACACGAAAAGATGCTCAACACCACTCAGTATCAGGGAAATAATAAAAATCAAAACTACAGTGAGATACCACCTCACACTGGTGAAAACGGCTAACCAGTCAGGAAATGACAGGTGTTGGCAAGGATGTGGGGAAAGGGGAGCCCCCCTACACCATTGGTGGGAATGCAGGCTGGTGCAGCCACTCTGGAAAACTGTGGAGATTCCTCAAGAAGTTAAAAATAGAGCTACCCTATGACCCAGCAATCGCACTAGTAGGTATTTACCTGAAGGATACAAAAATACTGATTCTGAGGGATACATGCCCCCCGATGTTTTTAGGAGCATTACCAACAATAGCCAGACTATGGAAAGAGCCCAAATGTCATCAGCAGATAAATGGATAAAGATGTAGTACACATCCATAAAAAAGAATGAAATCTTGCTGTTGGCAACAACATGGATGGAGCTAGAAAGTACTATTCTAAGCAAAATCAGAGAAAGAGATAGCGTCGGATTTCACCCATATGTGAAATTTAGCAAACAAATGAGCAAAGGAAAAAAGAAAAGGAACCAAGACACAAAGCAAGAGACAGACTGCTCTGCAGAGAGCACACTGCGGGTCACCAGAGGGGTGGGGGCAAAGAAGGGCACCTGCCGGGTCGGGCCCCGGGGCCATGGGAACGTGCCCAGTCACTGCGTTGTACACCTGGGACTGATACTATGCTGTGTTACCTAATGACTTAAAAACAAAGTAACAAATTGATTAACTTGCACTAACATTATCTGAACAACTCCCCAGAGCACTGACTCTGAACTTCTGGATTAAAATCTACATCGCAGAGCATCCGTATCCCGTCTCCACAACTGGAGTCAGGTGATTTCATCCAGAAGGCCGCTGCCATTCCAACAGTGCGCATCCCTTGCACCTCTGCTCCATGCCAAAGCCATCCCTCTTCTCCACGCCTGCCTTCACGCTTTGTCACCTTTAGTCTCTGTACAATGGACCCCAATTACTCCATATCATGCTAAAGCATGGATTACTCTAGCAATCACAACGCCCTAGAATGAAAAAGCTTCCTCACAAGCTAGTGAATTCTGGTGAAACACAGTTGTGTGTGACCACGGGGAGTGCTACAGTGGTTCTGTACTGGATGAGGACAGTGAAGAATCTTTAGCTTCCATGTAACTTTGAAACTGCTATCATGATTTCTGTTCTAATAGAAAAATCCTTGGGTATTTACCTGACTTATAAAAGACCTTCGAGGCCTACCATCCAATGAAAGTATGTGGAACACACATGTACAACACACAGTAAATTAACAGGGTTCCCACTGGGGAGATTCCAAGTCCTGGTGGGGAGCAACCAAGGACGTCAACATTTTATTTTATTGACTTACCCTGCTGGAGTCCTCCACAGCTATCTACTGAAATGTTACCTGGTCTTTAGGATACAACAGAAACACAGGCACGAGTGCTGTATGATGGCTCGATGGCGCTGCAGGGGGACAGGACCGCTGCCCCTGCCGTGCAGAGCCCGCTGAGGGAGTGATTCCCACGCGTGGACCCACATGTGATCCCGCCTACCATTGTGACCAAGGGGAAGGGCAGAAATTGACCCTCAGAGAAAAGCTGAGGGGCAGAAGGGCACAGGGCTTGCAAAGCCTTATTACTTAAACAAAACCGAGGGCTCTTCTCACCTTACACACTCAGCAGCACCACCACGTAGCTGACAAGATGTGACAATTGTGGAGAATTAAAAGCTCCAAATACTCAAAGCATGAGACCTGTGTGGACACCATTATCACCAGAAAGATCCTAGGATCTAGCATGTCAATTACTATCATGGTTTTCCCATTTCTGCTAAGCTCATCACATGTACCCACCACACCAAATAGACAGTCTAGTCCACTCTGGGTTTGTGGGGCCCAATATATAACACCGAGTCTACCCACATTCAGGACTAATAAGGGTTGAAGGAAGTCATCACACAGACAAGAAAATGTCACCTTCATCACTGATAGACTGGAAGACAAAGAGTTGAAGCCTCCGCACACCAGAACCCTGAAGGAAACCTGGGTCCTCAGTGACCGAAAAACACTGCAAAGCCAAGGAGGCCAACCTCACAGAAGAGCAGAGCACCCCTGCTCCAGAGACAGAAGGGCAAAGACGGGTCTCAACCGCCCCCATCTCCCTCCCGAGAGCACGGAGCCAGCCGACAGCTGCATGGAGACGACGCCGTGATGGAAGGGAAGGACACCTCTCCAGCCCCACCCACCCCACCCACCCCAGCCTAGTTCTTCAGGGATTAACATGATGTGTGAAGAGTAGGACTCACCGTTACCATTCACAGGATCTGCAGAACTCCAAGGGTCCCAGACACTCTGGGGGCTCTGACAACTCACATGCGTCCCTGCCACCGTCACTGATGTGCAAAGACAGCACAGTGTAATCATGGCTGATGGCCACACGGGGTATACGTCCCAGGTCTGGTCCAGAGGTCAAGTCCCTGCCTGGACTCTGTAAAAAGCAAACACTGCCCCCTATGTGGCAGAGGACAGAGATGCCGTCAAACTCCTTCATCAAACCTGACCCTCATGTGCTCGTCGCTATAACATAGAGGAGGAAAGGGAAGCACATCTAAGCACTTCTGCTCCAGACCAAACTCGGATCACAGAGAAGCAGCCATGGACAGCAGGCTGGATGGCGAAGCACGTGTACCTAAAAGCAGCACAGAAATTACGGGCAGACACAAGTGGCCGTCCATTTCTCAAAGTGTCTGTGAGCAAAATTGACCATGTGTGCAGCTAATGATAAAAATCAAAGTCTCAGGCTAACATTAACATTTTACAGAGCTGGAGAGCTTCCTCAGCCTTAGACTGGCCCTGACAATATGGGTGGGGAAGAATCCCAGATGGGATTTTTTGATAACAAGCAATGAAATGTGTCAGCATTCGCAACGGCTGCACAATTCAGTAAAGTGGTGTTTTCCCAATGATGAATGCATCATGGTTCGTGATTACACATGGGTTAAAGATCCAGAGTGCAAGATTCCCCAAGGAATCGTAATGCATTTGATCCTTACAAACACAGGTTTGATCATTGTTGGTCAACTTAGAATGTGGGTTTTTTTCAATGATTATATAAATGTACAGTAACAACACAGTATAATATTGTAACTATTTTCCTTATGTTTTTTAAGATTTTATTTATTTCTTTGACAGAGAGATCACAAATAGGCAGAGAGGCAGGCAGAGAAAGAGGGGGATGTCCCCGATGTGGGACTCGATCCCAGGACCCTGAGATCATGACCTGAGCTGAAGGCAGAGGCTTTAAGCCTCTGAGCCAATCAGGCATCCCTCCTTATGGTTTTTTTAATTAACATTTTTTTTTGCTCTAGTATGCTTTAAAAATGCAGCACATAATACATAGAACATACAAAATATGTATTCATCAACTGTTCATGAGTAAGGCTCCAGTCAAAAGTAGACTATTAGTAAAGTTTTGGGGGAGTCAATATTTATACACAGATTTTCACCTGTGTTGGGGGACTGATGCCCATAACCCTTGTGTTGTTCGAAGTGTCAACTGTGTAAGAGAAAACAAAAAGATCAATGAACAATTAAAGGATCAATGGTTGCTAGGGGTTAGTGGGGAGGAAGGGATGAACAGAAGGGACAAAATTTTAGGGCACTGAAACTCTTTTGTTTATTACAATCTCAAAACCCTGAGACCATGTCCTGAGCCAAACTCAAGAGTCGGATGTTTAACTGACCCACCCACATGTCCCAGGAACTCTGTACTTTCTACTCAGTTTTGCTGTGAATCTCAAATAGCTATTAAAACCTTTGACACAATTTTACACTCCACACTCCAAATACCTTTCAAACGTTTTGGTGTAACATCAAAAAGAATATCCACAATAACTTAAAAAATTGTCCTTTTCTAAATATATCTTTACTTTGAGATGCTAATCTTCCTTCATAAACTGCAACCAAAGCCAATGCAGTACATAAGATCAAATGCAGAAGCAGATATAAGGATGCAGGTGTCTTCCGTTAAGCCAGACATCAGAGCTTTGCCAAAATGTAAATTAATGCCATTCTTCTGAATTTACATAATTACTTTTCCTGAAAAGTGCTGCATTAACATGTAGTGTGCACTCCTTTTTTAAAAAGGGATATTTACTTCATTTTTAAATGAATTAAGTATTTTAAAAATCTGCTATAATTTCTAACTTGGTAAGCAAGTACTGACAGATACAACCCACGTGAATACAAGCCCTCTGGAGTCTGCAGGAATACTGAGGGTTGTAAACGGATTCTGAGACCAAGATGTTCCTACTCCACATTAGGAGATTTCCTTCATACAGAAGAACACTTCAAGAAAACAATGTTCATGTCTTCAAAGCTGACAGCCAGCTGTCCTCTGACTCACGGGATGGCAACCAACAAGTAAAGGGCCTGGGTGGCTGGTGTGGACAGGAGAGAGCTCTCTGCTCAACTCCAAGACTTTGCTCTCCCTAGACAGGGTGTGGGGAATACCACCTAGAGACCTAGCAAACAACTGACTACACAATTTCCCCACTTATATTAAGAAGGTAAAGAAGAGCCATACATTATTTTTCAAACATTAAGTAAAAAAACCTCAAAGTGCAGCTGAACAAGAGATGAAGAGTTTAAAAAGGGAAATATTTCAGACTCCCTTCCATCTGGACCCCACACACCTGACCCATCAATCACTCCCCTTGGTGCAGCCGAAAGTTGGCACAGAAATGTGCACCCCCCCCCAAAACTCTAAAGCCTTCTACCTACCAGAAGCCTTAACAGCAATAGTTCACACATAATTTTATGTATTCTATGCTGTATTGCTAAAATACCACCTTTTTCTTCAGTTTTTGGTGTTTGTGGACTACACAGTTGCCAAGTTATTTCAAATTGCCACAAATCTCAAAAAAATTTCCAGTGCATTCACTTTAAAAATCTGCTTACACTGGCCCCACACAGTTCAGACCTGTGTTGTTCGAGGTTCAACCGACTATTCATAGACCGCATCTAGATCTCCAACAATCTGCATCAGGTCATTGAGCCTAAATCTGCACATTTGTAAGACACAGGTAACATGCATTCTAGGGTTTTAAGGATTGAGTAACGCAGTAAATACATGTAACGGAGAATCTGACATTCACCTCTTGGTCCAACACCACGAATACCTGTTACAATGAATTCTCAGGAGGAACGTAATAGACTCAAGCCTCACTGAGCTAGGCTGATAATTCAGCAAGGGGACAAAATAGTACATCACCATTTACTTCTATTTCATGCAGTATTTTCACTGAATGCAAAAAGACACAGTTGTTCTTACACATGATGAAAACCTACTAAACTTTCAATTAAACAGAATTCAAATAA
Source organism: Spilogale gracilis (assembly GCA_004023965.1). Taxonomy (NCBI): domain Eukaryota; kingdom Metazoa; phylum Chordata; class Mammalia; order Carnivora; family Mephitidae; genus Spilogale; species Spilogale gracilis. Next base: position 42,025 of record PITA01008290.1, on the reverse strand, counting down.
TGAAAGCAATTTCTAAAAATATTAATACAGCTTACTGGAACAGTTTGAATTTTACTGGGGAGATGCTGAAAGGTTGTGGGCTACTGTGCTTAAAGCCGCCAGCACCTGGTACTGTCAGGGCTGCCCTAACTCAGCACCAGAATGAGTCGAGCAACAGAAATTTCTTTTCTCACCGTCTCAGGTGGCCGGGAGTCAGGAAATCCAGACGCTGGAAGACATGGTTCTTCTGAGGTTCTCATTGGGCCTGCTGACCGTCCTGCCCTGACATCTTCAGAGACTCCTCGCTCTAGGTGTGTCTGTGACCCAGGCTCTTCTTACAAAGACACCGGTCCTTTTACATCTGGGCTCAGAGGATCTCATTCTGCCTTTAAAGGGCCTTAAAAGGCCCTATCTAGAAGGGCAGTCACACTCCAAGGTACTAGGGAGATCAGTACTTCAACATATGGATTTGGGGGGCGCAATTCGGCCCATAAACTACAGTGGACCTTCAATCGAGCAAAAAGGAAAAAAAAAAGTTTCTAAAATGATTTCATACCCTCTTTGAATTCCTTCTCCAAAGGCAGGGAGAACCCTCCCGCCAATGCGAGGCCACGGACCTGCAAAGGAAGGCGAGACAAGAGCCTGGAAGATGGAGAAGCTTTCACTCTTCCCAGGGTGCCCTCTACAGAAACACACCTAAAGGGGTTACAGGATAAGAAGACACATGGGATGTTTACTGTTTGCTCTTTCCCCAGGGCCTCAGCAGTCTGCTACAGACCCAGATCTGGAAAAGCACAGGGATGCTTGGGCCCAAGGAGGAACACGGACCCCTCCCGGTGTCCAGCCAGCTCCTCTTCCCACCAATACCTATGCAACAAAGCCATCACACAGATTTTGTTTTGTTTTTTTAATCCCAATGCATATTTACCTAATTTTAATTTTTAACATGAATTTTAATTATAATACACAAAGCAACTAGAAAGATACCATTTTTAAATAATTTCATAAATCCCATTATTTAAAAACACTTTTTTAAAGATTTTATTTACTTGAGAGAATGAGGGGAGGGACAAAGAAGCAGACTCCCCATTGAACAAGGAAGCCTGATGTGGGGCTTGACTCCAGAACCCCAAGATCATAACCTGGGCCCCCTAGGCACCCCTAAAAACACTTAAGTAATTTGTTTTATTAATTCCACTTTTACTTAACAGCCAGCATCTGAGTGCTTCCAGCGGGACACACACTACTATACGGAACCTCATTTAACCCTATGAAGGCACAGAGAAAATACGTCTTAGGTCAGGAAGAAAAAAATGCAGTCTTCTTAAAGAATTGTATGAAGAGGTTTCTCACCAATAATGGAAAAGCTTATTTTCCGGTAAGAAAAAAGTCCTTATTTTAAAACACAAGTGGAAAAACAGCAGAGAATTTGGCACAGTAACTATGGTAAACTCCAGTGTTCCCGGTGACAAGTTCTTGTCAACTACACACTCTCAGTTCCTACTCAAAGCTTCCAGAAAGAACACCAAACCCAGGCCTTTCTGACATGACACCTCAGGACAGTGAGGCCTCCCCTCCCCCGGAACCTCTCCCTACTCACACATGCATATTAACACAGCCCATCAAACACAAACCCTCCTCCATCTAAACAAAGATTAAATAGGACATAGGATATTAAAGTTCTGAAACAAGATCACTAGAAGCAAAGCAGAATACAACATAAATATTCTAGTTAAAGAACCAATCATTCTTGTATGCCTCAGATGGCTTCAAATGTTCAACAACATTCTGAAGACTTTCACGAGAGAAAGGTACGAACGGTACCCTTAATTATCCCCCTGCAGATGGGGCACTTTCTCAGAGCTGGGGCACATTCCTGGCACACGACCAGGTGGCCACAGGGAATGAACACGATGGACACCTCCTTGTCCATGCACACTTTGCACGTCCTCTCTTCCTGCAGCCTCCTCAACTGCTCTTCCAGTGACAGACCTACGAAGAACAAGAGACTCCAGTGAAATGTAGTTTCTACTTTAACTCCCATTAAAAAAAAAGAGTAATATTTCCTGTTGGTCTTAAGTCTTCAATTTTGTTACCTGAAACGTCTTCTGTTGGAATATACTTCATGTTCTTGTCCACTGAGGAAAAAAACATACATAAAAGGCATTATTCCACCAAATTTAAGAGTGCTTCCCCCATCCACTCCTCAGCTCCTTGAACAACACAGGTGGCTAGCTACAGATCAGGAATTACCCAGTCATACTACGCGGGCAACAAGAAGACATCCCTGTTTTAGAACTAGTTAAACGTACATACTAGAGTTGGCTAACTGGACTTATCTTGTTTGTCAAACATAAACATGAATGTATTCCACCAATTCCAGGATAATTTTACCAAAAACTCACCAAATAAGTTCTTATATAATGTAGAGTCAATGTCTTTTAAACAACTTTTGAAGATGCTGGCCGCAGTATTGCCTTTAACTAGAACAGTATCAATCAGTTCTCTTGCTTGCAAAGGTATCTGTGTTTTTTGTTTAATGATATCATGTTCCTGCTTGTTGATTACATTGGCCTTTAAAAGATTATCCAGGATAGGAAGCACACAAGTCAACTGTTGAAAGAGAGCCATTCTATTCCTCCGAAGTAATGACAAATCATCTTCATTCAAAAAAGAAGAAAATAGACCGATCAGATTTTAAAAGGCTCCAACTATACACACATAGTCACTAACAACCAACTCTACAAACAATGTAGGCACTAAATAAACAGAAGCTTGAAAACGAAGCATAACCTTGTTTGCACTTAACCTTACACCTATCCTTCAGGAAACTTCTGGAAGATTTAGCAAAAGCGTATCTGATGGTATATGTAACACACAAGGTCTCTGTTTTTGTCATTTCTCAAAGGGGAGATACTTACAGGGCTTCAAACCCTGCAGCTATTCCACAGAAAACAGAATTTTAAAGGAGAGTAAAACCTCCCATCCCTGTACTCCACCAATGGAATTTATAATACTAACTTCTATTTGCAGCCTATCACTTTAGTTTTACAAGCACTTTTATAAAAACTCCCTTCTTTGATACCAAAAATCCCATCCGTTAAACAAAGCAGATACGACTACTTCTCATTTTCAAACATGGAGGAAGAAACCTCAGAGAACAAGCAACCTCCCCGAGGTCAGAGCCAGTCTCCTGGACGCTGTTCCTCCCACCCCATGCTGAAGGAGCACAGCTGCAGCGACAGAGTCACTGTCCCTCGAGGACAGACCCAGGTCCCCACACCAGCCTGGCCATGTGCCCTCAGCCCTGCCCTCCCGTATCCAGCTACTCCACAAACACCATTTCCATGTGCTTGGCACTATGCTGAAATGTTTTGTTTTTTACTTCTCAATTAATCCCCACAGAACCCCACGCAATGTGCACGATGATCTCTGTTTCCTAGAACTGAAACCTGCTTTCTAACAGCGCCAGGATTTAAACGCAGATCTGTCTCAACTCTGAACTCAGACTTTATTGCCTTCTCCAAGAGCACACAGGAAGGCTCTCCTAAACCACTCCTAGCATTACCTATTAGCTTCAAGAGAGTGTCTTCCAACCCACACCCCCACTCAACACTGCGCAGCCTTCACCTCTGTGGCTGCTGTGTACTCGTCCCCAAGCCCCGGGAGCACATGCCAGTTATGATGGACACGGGATCAGACACATGCGCACCTGCTCCATTCGTTGTGGAAGGAACCATAACTTGACAGCTGAGCATCCCCTGCATGAACACCACAGTCAGCCCCTCCATCAGCTCCCTACTGTCTCTGGGCTGGGCAAGGTCTGAGACCTAGGACTTCACCATCACCATCTAGGTTTCTAGAACCACTAAGCAAGGATCGGGGAGTCTAATACCATGTTAAGAATATGATTTCAAGGCAAATTATTTAAAAAACTGAAATAAGACCTGCATTCAACTTTATATCTTCCTTTCTCAAACAACTTAAATTTGTTATACATGAGAGACAAAAGGAATGTACTTCAAGATGTTAGGCTAAAATCCTCTGAGTGGCACCCATCAGAGATCTTACTGCAACATAACCTACTCTAGGAAGCTGTCATCCACGGTTCTCAGCGTGGCCCACTGTGCGGACGGGGCTGCCGCTGGCCCGTGGTGGACAGAGACCAGCGCTCCTGCAATGGGTCCAGTCCTCCAAGCCCGACGCAAACAGGGCAGGTAACTAGCAATCCAAATTACCTGATGCCATTTCTTCACTTTGTTGTTCCTTCTCTTCTTCTCGGGTCTCATCTTCAGCATTAAGAAGCGCTAACACAATGTCGCTCACGGTTCTGTAATTCTCCCCGGTGCTCAGGATCCTACTCTGCACCGTCTGCCTCACCAGGTTTCTACTGAAGCCCATCTCCAAGGCTGCCTTCACCACAGGGGTATTCATCATGACCGCGTCTTCTGAACAACCTTCTCCAGGTCCAAAATGGACAACTATTTGAAAAGACATGAATCAATGCTAAGTCCCACAAATGTGATAATCCAGAGAACCACCCTGACTACGGCACAGTCCTGACTCAGACTGCTCACGTCCTGCCAGGCACAGGAGTTCTCTGTGCCTGTCACCGGTAAAGCCAACACAGGTATGAACACAAGAGGATCAATGACAGTGTAACAACAGGATATCCTGTTTAAAAAAAAAATTTTTTTTACAGATTTTATTTATTTGACAGAGAGAAACACAGCGAGAGAGGAAACACAAACAGGGGGAATGAGAGAGGGAGAAGCAGGCTTCCCGCCGAGCAGGGACCCCGATGTGGGGCTCGATCCTGGGTCTCCAGGATCATGACCTGAGCAGAAGGCAGTCGCTTAACCAACTGAGCCACCCAGGTGCCCCGGATATCCTATTTTAAAAAGCACTTCTCACGCTACATCCTGGAACCTAGTGGGCCTAAGGAGAGGGCTTAGAAATCCATGCCTTTAATTCCCAAAATGATTCTGACGTACAGTCATGCTAGGGGACGAATATGCTGCAGGACTGGAGGTCTGTCCCAGCAAAGCAGGGAAATCAACAAAGACTTCAGTAAAGCTGGCCGAGTCTGGACTTGAAGATAAACAGGATCTAGAGAGGGGGACGGATGAATGGGAGTAACACAGATGGGAAGGAAGAGTCAAGTGGAAGACAGTTCACGCAAAATATGACTAACAACACAGTAACAAGATGTGACTTCTGATCACAACAAACACTGTGAAGGACAGAATGCTATGTAAGGTGATTACAATGGCCATGGAGGGACGAGGACCACAGACAAGGGGCTATCAGGGAAGCACTTTCTGGGAACAGGGTCACGCTTGCCTGCCGTCCACTGGAGCCGCCACCGCAGTGTGCCCACGACTCAAAGGCAGGAGGCAAGGCTGTTGGAGGAGGCAACACCAGCACAAGCCTGTGATGCTAAAGAGGATTATAGAAATCTGATAAGAAATCTTCTGGGCATACAAGTGCTGACTGTAACAAAATCTTGATGTTCAAGAACTACGAAGAACGGCACCTGGGTGGTTCATGCAGTGAAGCATTTCCCTTTGGCTCAGGTCACAATCCCAGGACCCCGGGAATGAGCCCCGTGTCCGGCTCCCAGCTCAGTGGGACCCTCTCCCTCTGCCTGCTGCTCCTCCTGCTCATGCTCTCTGTCAAATAAATATCTTTTTAAAAAGCTTTAAAAAAAAAAAAAAAAGACAGTGGTGAGCAGCACAGGAGGGTGATCCCCAGATCATGTAGAGCCTTGACAGTCTATCCTTCACTCTAGGTGTGCTAGAATGTTCGGCAGGCATCTGAAGTGAAGAATGGTAAAACCTGATGTGTGTTTTTAGAAGATGACTCTGGCAGCTTTGTGATAAGCATTCATGAGATGGAATGAGGAGACCCACCGGGTCATCAGGAAAACGATGACAGCAGTGTGGACTGGGCTGACAGTGCCCAGTGGAGACAAGACACGAAGATTCGGGGCATGTCAGGAAGGCAGGGATAAAAGGACACCTGACAGATGAAACACACCAAGTCAACAGAGGAGCTGGGATGATACCTGACTTGAGTCCAAACAAGAGCAAACCTTAGGGATCAGAGGAAAAGAGGTCTGCTCTTACCGTATTAACTTGGAAACACCCATTATAACGAAGTAGAGATTTAACCATGTAGTTGGACATGCCAGCCTAGAGCAAAAGGAAATGAAGAAATAAATCTGGGCCAAGTATTGAGAAGTACTCCATCATTTGTGGTTTGAAAAAGGAGCCACGAAAGGAGACTGACTGTTCATGATTAACCAGACAAATGCAGGAAAACCAAGAATGTGGTGTCTAGGAAGTCAAGCAAAGAAGGTGTCTTAAGAACAAGGCAGGAGAGTCATGCCAGCAAGACTACCAAATAAGATGTTCCCCACTTGTATTGTGACTCAACAGCAATCTGGAATCCACCTGCGAACAAGTGTGTCTTTGTGAAAGCTCGGAGATCCACACAGAGGACTGGGACACCTCAGCAGAGCCCGACATGGAGGAGGAGAACAAGACAGGCTGCACCCAGACGGCTGACTCGCCAGCGCTCTGCCTGGCTACAGACCCGTGAATAGCGCCGTACCCTCAGGATTTGGCTACAGGCCCACCTGGCTAGATCCTGTCACCAAAAGCCGACACAAAAGAATGAGGAGGACCCAAGCCTGCCCATGCCGTGGCATCCATACAGACCTCGGTTCCAGCTGTAGACACTGAAATAGCCTGGGAACTGCATCCCACCACAGTCCAGGAGCCACGGGAGGTAAACCCACCAAATTCCGTCACAATGTAGACTTGGAAGGCCCAGCCCATCCCACCTCAGACTGCAGTCCTGCCAGCACCAGGACACAGCAAGAGACATCGCCCAGTGCACAGCCGGAGCTCCGGCAAGGGGCTGTGCCTCAGTCCACAGCAGCACAACCAGCACCAGGACCCAGGGCGGGTGGGGGGGGGGGGGG
>PITA01008290.1:0-34958 GCA_004023965.1 Spilogale gracilis | reverse complement strand
GGTCCAGGGCCCCGTCCTGCTCCAGACAGGAGCCCTTCCATGGATCTAGACGGAGCCACACCCATCTGCATATCTGCTAACAGCCCTGCCGTCTGAGGACCCAACTGTGGACCCTGCAACAGACCCATATCCCAACATCCTAGGGACCAATGTACTGGCGACTATACCATCCATCAAGGGACCAGAACCCACACCAGACCGTGCCACTGGCAACAAGCCCATCAACCACAGACCCCACCACAGACAAAGCAACAGCCTCACAACCAAACCAAACCAGGTACCTGCCAAGAAAACCGAAAGGAAAAGGTCTTTGATCTGCCAAAACCAGTCTGTAAAAATGAGAAGAAATGTTTCTTTCCTCAAATGCACAGACACCAACAAAAGGCTGCCCAAATCATGCAAACGAGGCAAGAGGACAACACCAAAGAAAACAAAGGTCCAGTAATTCACCCCAAAGAAATGGAGATCTACAATCTGCCTAACTAAATATTATCATCTTATACTCAACAAAATTCAAGAAAACCAAAGTAGGGAACTAAAAGAAATGAAATACATTTCAGAAATTTAATAAAGAAACAGAAACCACAAAAAAGAACCAAAGAGAGATCCTGGGACAGAATTGGGAAACTGAGTCACAAACTTCCAACAACAGATTTGACCATGCAGAAGAATCAGAGAACTTGAAGGGAGATTACTTGAAATCAGATACTTAAACAAAAAGAAAAAAAGAATCAAAGAGGGAAGAAAAGCCTATGGGAGTTATGAGACACCACCAAGCAAATGAACATCCACATCGCAAGAGTCCCAGAGGAGAAAAACGGTGCAGAAAGTTTACTTAAAGATGTAACAGCTGAAAACTTCCTCAATCAAGGGAGAGATTTTCCGGTTCTGTTATGTATTCTCCAGCAAAAGTAAAATCAAAGAACCATAAGCATGATCAACCCCAACATTATTCTCAAATGCGTAATAGTGAAAAAGTCAAAAGACAGAGATAAATAAGAACTTTGAAAACAGCAAGAAAAAAACGTCTGCTCACATACAAGGGACACCCTCAGGCTCTCCAAAGAGATCGTGCAGGCCGAAATAGACTTGGAAAACAAAACCCCACCAACAATAAGTGCAAAACCATCCTTCAGAGAAAAATTTTAAAAAAAGACAGACCTTCCAGAAAACCAAAGTTGAAGAAGTTATTCAACATTAAACCCGCCCTTCAACCAATGCTAACAGGTTATCATGGACACTACATGGACACTACAGAGCAACATGGAAACACACGCCAGTGCACATAATGTCTTGGTAAAGATAGATAAGGTGTCAAATTCAGAATAACCTCTACTATTACTGTACCTCTAGCACGGAAGTTAAAGCATGATATTAATAATTACAGCTAAAATAACTTGTTAAATGGATCTATATCAAAAGTAGGACATCAACAGTGCAAAATGTGCAGTGAAGATAAGTTGTTACCAGCATAAAGCACATGACTCCATATTTTAAGATGCTTTAGGTGAACATTACAGTGTCTTTGTAGACAACACCTAGAGTAGATACACAAAATGTAAAGCAAAAGAATTAAAGCACACTGGTACAGAAAATACGTCAAAAGGATTATAGCATGAGAGGAAGAAATGAACAAAGGAACCGGAAAAAAAAAATCGTAGTAAGTCTTCAGAGGACCAGTAATTAGTTAAAAATGTAAATGGACAACATTCTCTATCAAAAAGACACAGAATGGCTAAATATGTTTAAAGAAACAAGACCCAACAATATGCCTCCTACAGGAGACTCACTCCCAAAAAAACAAGAGCCCAGGACCTGACAGATTCGCTGGGGAATTCTACCAAAGAAATAATAATACCTATTCTCCTGAAACTTTCAAAAAAAAAAAACCAGAAACAGAAGGAAAACTTCCAGGTTCTTTCTATGAAGCCAGCATTACTTTAATCCCCAAACCAGACAAAGACCCCATCAAAAAGAATTTCAGACCAATATCCCTGATAAACAGGGATGCCAAGATGCTTAAGATCCTAGCTAATAGGATCCAACAGTACATTAAAAAGATTATCCACCACAACCAGGTGGGATTTATCCCTGCGATGCAAGGGTGGTTCAAACTCGCAAAAACAACGTGACAGAACAAATCAGTAAGAGAGAAGAACCATATGGTACCCTCAACTGATGCAGAAAAAGCATTTGACAAAATACAACATCTGTTCCTGATTAAAACTCTTCAAATACAGGGATAGAGGAAGCATTCCTCAACCTCATAAAATCTATCTATGAATAACCCACAGCAAATATTATTCTCAATGGGGAAAAACTGAGATCAAGAACAAGGCAAGGATGCCCACTCTCACCACTGTTGTTCAACATAGTGTTAGAAGTCCTAGCAACAGCAATCAGACAACAGAAAGAAATAAAGGGTATTCAAACTGGCAAAGAAGTCGTCAAACTCTCTCTGCAGATGACATGATACTTTATATGAAAAACCCAAAAGACTGTACCCCCGAACTACTACAACTCATACAATTCGGTAATCTGGCAGGATACAAAATCAATGCACAGAAATCAGTTGTGTTCTTATACACTATTAATGAAAATACAGAAAGGGAAATCAGACAATCAATTCCATGTACTATAGCACCAAAAACCATAAGATACCTAAGAATAAACCTAACCAAAGAAGTTAAGGATCTGTACTTGAGGAACTACAGAACACTCATGAAAGAAACTGAAGAAGACACAAAAAGATGGAAGAGTATTCCATGCGCATGGATCGGAAGAATAAACATTTTTAAAATGTCTGTACTGCCCAGAGCAATCTATGCTTTCAATGCCATCCCGATCAAAATTCCACCAACATTTTTTGGGGCGCCTGGGTGGCTCAGTTGGTTAAGCTACTGCCTTCAGCTCAGGTCATGATCCCAGAGACCCGGGATCAAGCCCCACATCGGGCTCCCTGCTCAGCGGGAAGCCTGCTTCTCCCTCTCTCGCTCCCCCTGCTTCTGTTCCCCCTCTTGCTATGTTTCTGTCAAATAAATAATATCTTAAAAAAAAAAAATTCCACCAACATTTTTCAAAGTGCTGGAATAAACAATCCTAAAATTTATATGGAACAAGAAAAGCCCCCGAATTGCTAGGGAAATGTTGAAAAAGAAAAACAAAGCTGGAGGTATCACATTGCCTGATTTCAAGCTTTATTACAAAGCTGTGATCACCAAGACAGCACGGTACTGGCACAAAAACAGACACATAAACCAATGGAACACAGTAGAGAGTCCAGTTATGGACCCGCAACTCTAATCAAATAATCTCGAACAAAGCAGGAAAAAATATCCAATGGAAAAAAGACAGTCTCTTCAGTAAATGGTGTTGGGAAAACTGGACAGCTCCACATACAAGAATGAAACTCAACCATTCTCTTACACTACACAAAAGATAAACTCAAAATGGATGAAAGACCTCAATGTGAGACAGGAATCTATCAAAATCCTAGAGGAGAACATAGGCAGTAATCTCTTTGACATCGGCCACAGCAACTTCTTTCAAGACACGTCTCCAAAGGCAAAGGAGACAAAAGTGAAAATGAACTTCTGGGACTTCATCAAAATAAAAAGCTTCTGCACAGCAGAGGAAAACAGTCAACAAAACAAAGAGGCAATCCACGGAATGGGAGAGGTTATTTGCAAACCACACTACAGACTAAGGGCTAACATTCAAATCTATAAAGAACTCCACCAACTCAACAACCAAAATAAAGATCATCACATCAAAAAATGGGCAGGAGACACAAATAGGCACTTCTCCATAGAAGACATACAAATGGCTAACAGACACATGAAAAAATGTTCATCATTAGTTATCAGGGAAATTCAAATCAAAACCACACTGAAATACCTTATACCAATCAGAATGGCCAAAATTAACAGGACAGGAAACAAGTGTTGGAGAGGCTACGGAGAAAGGGGAACCCTCTTACACTGTTGGTGGGAATGCAAGTTGGTGCAGCCGCTTTGGAAAACAGTGTGGAGATTCCTTAAACAACTAAAAATAGAGCTACCCTATGACCCTGCAATTGCACCACTGGGTATTTACCCCAAAGGTACAGATCTAGTGAAAAGAAGGGTCATATGTACCCCAACGTTCATAGCAGCAATGGCCACAATCACCAAACTGTGGAAAGAGCCAAGGTGCCCTTCAACAGATGAATGCATAAAGATATGGTCAATACATAACAATGGAATATTACCTCCATCAGAAAGGATGAATACGCAACTTTTGTAGCAACATGGACTGGACTGGACTGGAGATTTTGCTGAGTGAAATAAGCCAAGCAGAGAAAGTGAAGTATCATATGGTTTCACTTACTTGTGGAGCATAAGAAGTAACTTGGAGGACAGAAGGAGAAAGAAAAGAAATGGGAAGTGCAGTAAATCTGGGAGGGAGATGAAACATAAGAGACTCTGGACTCAGAAACAAACTGAAGGTCTTGGAAGGGAGGAGGTGGGGGGATGGGTGAGCCTGGTGGTGGGAACTGAGGGCATGTATTGCGTGCAGCACTGGGTATGGGGCATAAACAATGAATCTTGGAACACTGAAAAAATAAAATGTAATAAAAAATACAATAAATAAATAAATATCTGAACAGAGCAATAACAACTATGATAACGAAAGCAGTCATCAAAAACCTCACAACGAAGTGTGGAATCTGATGATTTCACTGATGATTCTAAGAAAGATTCTAAGAACAATTAACACCAACCCGGTTTCTTACACTCTTTCAAAACACTTCAAAGGAAACAATCTCAACATCATCTCATGAGGCCAGCTCCACCCCGATACTGAAGTCAGGTAAGGACATTACATGAAAACGAACTTTAGGCCAATATCCTTGATGAACACAGACACGAAACTGGGGAGTGGGGAGCAGGGACAGCTGAACCAGTGGTGCAGCTGGTGGGGGGGAGGACTTCAGGCTCACCTCGTCCCTCAAACTCAGCTAGGTAACTATCAAATCATCCTAAATACACCCCAGAAATCACCCTGAAGACTGACAGAACAAACTCTCCAACTAAAGGGAGAGAAGAAGGGGCGGCTGGGTGGCTCAGTTGGTTAAGCGACTGCCTTTGGCTCAGGTCATGATCCCGGAGACCCGGGATCGAGTCCCACATCGGGCTGCCTGCTCAGCGGGAAGCCTGCTTCTCCCTCTCTCACTCCCCTTGCTTGTGTTCCCTCTCTGGCCGTGTTTCTCTCTGTCAAATAAATAAAACCTTTAAAAAAAATTTAAAAATTAAAAAATAAAGGGAGAGAAGAAGTCACATCAAAGTAGGTAGGAAGTATGGAGATATGGTCTGGGAGAAAGAGTAAGACTGCAGGGGCTGTGGAGAGGAGGGAGCCCTGGTTACAAAGAAAGGGGAGAGAGAAAGGAGCACACAGGGAAACGCAAAGAGAGAACTTTCCCCAAAGCCACTGTCTGGAAAAATGACAGGGGCTGAATTTCCTGAATTCTTGTAACCAGCCAGGATTAAAGTGTGAAGTTTTAAAGGTCAACGCGCTGGGCTAGAGGCTCGAGGGTGCTGCCCTAAAGCTGGAGAGGAGGCAGGCAAACAACTTGGAGACAGCATGGAAACAGTAATCTGAAAAAACTGAAAAATGCCCAGAGTACACAGCAGGGGAGATTATTTGCTCTTCTTGGAGAGGCAGCATTCAGAGACGCCTCTCCAGGTACAAAGGAACCACCACCTCTCTAGGAACAAAGGAGCCTGCTGCCTCCATTTCACTCCACCCCCTTCCCCACAGTATAAACACAGAACCATCTGCAATAAGGAGCACAGTGCCCACACTGGCTGTGTTACCTGCTTATACCAGGTCCCACCCCTGCACTCTGCCAGAAGGCCCTTCCAGGTCAAGCTCGCCTCAGTCCGAGAGAGGCAGGTCCCTTCCCAGAAGACCACTGCCCACACCACGTCTCCCAGCCAAGGAGTTCTGCAAGGCCTCAGTTCTGGCGGAGCCGGTGACAGGTCTCATTTCACAAGCAGAGCAGAGCACACCTCATTAAAACTTACCACATTCAGAGACCACTGTCCACAGTGAGCGAGGAGAGCCCATGCAGACACCCCGCCCAAAGGACAGAGCAGCCAAACCACAGCAGCAGAGCGCCTGCAGCACACCTGGGACACTCCCTGAAGCACCAGGCCCTGGGCACTGCGGGGCCTCTTCTTCATAAGGCCGTTATTTTCAGGAGCAGGAGCCATAACAGGCTTTTAACACAGAGAAGGAGGAAGAGACTTAAGACAAAACCAAGAAGGAGGAATTTATCTCAAATCAGAGAACAAGACAAGGCCACAGCCAGAGATCTAACCGAAACAGATAAAGTGATGCCTGATGGAGAATTTAAAGCAATGATCACAAGGAATACTCACTGGGCTTGAGAAATGAATGGAAGACTTCAGGGAGGCCCTTACCATAGAGATAAGAGAATAAAAGTCAGAGATGAAGAATGCAGTAACTGATCATGGAAACAGGCCTGATCCAAGGAAGAGCAGGCTGGAAGAAGCAGAGGGACAAATCAGTGATCCAGAAGACAAAGTAATGGAAGATAATGAAGCTGAACAAAGGAAAAAGAAGAATTATGGTGGGGTGCCTGGGCAGCTCAGTTGGATATGTCTGCCTTCAGCTCAGGTCATAATCCCAGGGTCCTGAGATCTAGTTCTGTACCAGGTTCCCTGCTCAATGAGGGCTCTGCTTCTTCCTCCCTCTGCCCTTGCCCCTGCTGCCTACTTGCAGTCTCTCAAATAAAAAAATATTTTTTAAAAAATGAATGAATGAGGGGCGCCTGGGTGGTTCAGTTGGTTAAGCGACTGCCTTCGGCTCAGGTCATGATCCCAGAGACCTGGGATCGAGTCCCACATCAGGCTCCCAGCTCGGTGGGAAGCCTGCTTCTCCCTCTCTCCCTCCCCCTGCTTGTGTTCCCTCTCTGGCTGTGTTTCTCTCTGTCAAATAAATAAAATCTTTAAAAAAAAAAAAAAAAAATGAATGAATGAATTATGGAACATGAAAATACATTTGGAGAACTCAGTGACTCCACCAAACATCCTAACAGCGTTACGACAGGAGTCCCAGAAGGAGAGAAAAGGGGGTAGAAGGTTTGTATGAGGAAATAATAGCAGAAAACTTCCCTAATCTGAGGAAGGAAACACACATCCAGATCCAGGAGGCACAGAGAATGTCCACCAAAATCAACAAAAGCCAGTCAACGGCAAGATATATTGCAGGAAAATCTGCAAACCATAGTGACAAAGAAAAACTCTTAAAAGCAGCAAGACAAAAGTCATCCTTAACATATAAGGGAAGACCCATAAGACTAACTGTTAATCTCCCTACAGACACCTGGCAGGCCAAAATGGAATGGCATGATATATTCAACGTACTGAATGGGAAACATCTGCAGCCAAGAATACTCTACTCAGCAAAGCTGTCTTTCAGAATGGAAGGAGAGATGAAGAGTTTACCAGACAAAACCAAAGGAAGTCATGATCATAACTCAGCCGTGCAAGAACTACAACTAAAAAGGACTCTTTGAGGGAAAAAGATCAAAATGACAGACAAGAAAGGAACAAAGAAAATCTCCAGAAACAAAAAGAAAATAATAAAATGCACTAAATTCAAGTCTATAAATAATTATTCTGAATATAAATAGATTAAATGCTCCTACCAAAAGACACAGTGTGTCAGGATGGATTAAAAAAAAAAAAAAAAGACCCATCTATATGCTACCCACCAAAGACACATTTTGTCTCCCTCCCAGTCCCATCTTGTTTCATTTTTCTCTCCCAACCCCCCACGACCCCCTGCCCTGCCTCTCAAATTCTTCATATCAGAGAGATCATATGATAATTGTCTCTGATTTATTTCACTAGCTTAATACCCTCTAGTTCCATCCACGTCATTGAAAATGGCCAGATTTCGTTTTTTGATGGCTGCACAGTGTTCCACTGTGCATTTGTACATATACATACACACACACGCGCGCACACGTCTTTTTTATCCATTTATCTGTTGATGGACATCAAAGACACATTTTAAACCTAAAGACACTACCCAAAAGAAAAATGAAGGATGAAGAACCATCAAGCACACCAATAGACATCAAAAGAAAGCTGGAGTAGCAATACTTGTATCAGACAAACCAGATTTTAAACCAAAGACTATAACAAGAAACTATATCATCATTAGTGTGTCTACCCAACAAGAAGATCTAACAATTATAAATATTTAGGCCCCCAACTTGGGAGCACCCAAATACATAAAACAGCAGAGAACAAAGAAATTCATTAATAATAATAAGAGTAGGAGCTTTAACACCCCACTCACATCAATGGAAAGATCATTTAAGCAGAAAATCAAAAAGGAAACAATGGTTTTGAATGATACACTGGACCAGATGGCCTTCACAGATATCTTCAGAGCATTCCATTCTAAATAACAGAATACACATTCTTCTCAAGTGCACATGGAACATTCTCCAGAATAGATCACGTCCTGGTCACAAATCAGGCCTCAACAAGTTAAAAAAGAATAGGATCATACCAGGTATATTATCAGACCACAACAATATGAAACTTCAAGTCAATCACAACAAAAAATTTGGAAAGACCACAAATACGTGGGGGTTAAACAACATGCTACTAAGGAATGAATATGTCAACCAGGAAATCAAAGAAATAAAAGATTACATGGAAACAAATAAAAATACACACACAATGGTCCAAAAACTTTGGGATGCAGCAAAGGCACTCCTTAGAGAGAAGTATGTAGCAAGACAAATCTACGTCATGAAGCAAGAAAAGTCTCAAGTACATAACCTAAACTTACAGCTGGAGAAAGAACAAGATGTCTAAAGCCAAAAGAA
The DNA here is from genome assembly GCA_004023965.1 of Spilogale gracilis. Taxonomy (NCBI): domain Eukaryota; kingdom Metazoa; phylum Chordata; class Mammalia; order Carnivora; family Mephitidae; genus Spilogale; species Spilogale gracilis. Next base: position 26,047 of record PITA01008290.1, on the reverse strand, counting down.
GGGAAATATTAAGATTAAAGCAAATATTAAGATTAAATACTAAATTATTAATAAATGAAAAAGTAAAAAACAGATCAATGAAATTAAGAGTTCTCTGAAACAATAAAATTGGTAAACCCCTAGCCAGACTTACCAAAAAAGGGAAAGGACCCAAATAAATAAAATCACAAATGGGACAGATTACACCACCACAGAAATACAATCAATTCTAAAAGAGTATCATGAAAAACTGTATGCCAACAAACTGGACAACCTGGAAGAAATGGATAAATTCCTACAAATACATAAATTACCAAAACTAAAACAGGAAGAAATAGAAAACTCTACCAGACCCATAACCAGCGAAGAAACTGAATCAGCAATCAAAAATCCCCTAAAGTCCAGGGCCAGATGGCTTCCCAGGGGAATTCTTCCAAACATTCAAAGAAGACTTAATGTCTATTCTTCTCAACTATGCCAAAAAAGAGACAAGGAAGGAAAACTTTCAAATGCACTCTATGAGGTCAGCATTACCTTGATACCAAAACCAGACAAAGACCCCCAGCAAAAAAAGAAAACTATAGGTCAATATCCCGGATGAACATGGATGCCAAGATCCTCAACAAAATATTAGGAAGTCAAATCTAACAGTACATTAAATAACCCATTCACCACAATCAAGTGGGATTGACTCCTGGGCTGCAAGAGTGGTTCAGTATTTGAAAATCAATCAGTGCGATACTAAGGAAAAAGGGTAAGATCCATATGATCACTTTAATAGATGCAAAAAAAGCATTTTATAAAGTACAACATCATTCATGATAAAAACCCTCAGCAAAGTTTAAGGGGAACATACATCAATATCATCAAGGCCACGCATGAAAAACCTACATCTAGTATCCTCAGTGGGGAAAAACTGAGAGCTTTTCCTCTAAGGTCACGAATAAGACAGGGATGTCTATTCTCACTATTACTATTTAACACAGAACTGGAAGTCTTAGCCTCAGCAGTCAGACCGCAAAAGGAAATTAAAGGCATCTGAATCAACAAGGAAGAAATCAAATTTTCACTATCTGCAGATATATAATACTCTTTATAAAAAACCTAACCAATGAGGTAAAGGATCTATACTCTAGAAACTATAGAACGCTGATGAAAGAGACTGAACAAGACATAATGAGATGAAAAGACATCCCATTCTCATGGATTGTAAGAATATTGTTAAAATGTCTATGCTACCCAAAGCAATCTACACTTTTGTTTTTTTAACACTTTATTTTCTAAAACAGAAAGACAATGAGCACAAGCAGGAGGAGTGGCATGCATAGGGAGGTGGCAGGCAGAAGGAAAAGCAGGCTCCACGCTGAGCAAGGACTCCGATGTGGGACTCAATCCCAGGACCCTAGGATCGTGACCTAGAAGGCAGTAGCTTAACTGGCTGAGCCACGCAGATGTCCCACAGTCTACACTTTCAGTGCAGTTCCAATCAAAATATCAAGAGCATTTTTCACAGAGCTAGAACAACCAACCCTAAAATTTGTATGGAACCAGAAAAGAGCCCAAATAGCCAAAGGAATGTTGAAAAAGAAAACCAAAGCGGATGGCATCAAAATTCCAAACTTCAAGCTCTAGTACAATCATCAAGACAGTATGGTACTGGCACAAAGAGAGACATACAGATCAATGGAACAGAATAGAAACCCCGGAATGGACCTGCAATTCTGTGGTCAACTTATCATCAACAAAGCAGGAAAGAATATCCAATGGAAAAAAGACAGTCTCCTGAAAAAATGGTACTGGGGAAATTGGACAGCCACAGGCAAAACAATGAAACTGGGCCATTTTCTGACACCACAAACAAAACTGAACTCAAAATGGACGAAAGACCTAAATGTGAGAAAGGAATCCTAGAGGAGAACACAGGCAGCTGGCAGCAGGCCTCTGACATCAGCCATAGCAACCTCTTACTAGACGTGTCACCGGAAGGGAAACAAAAGCAAAAATGAACTACTGGGACTTCAGCAAGATAAAAGGCTTCTACACAGCAAAGGAACCCATCTACGAAACTAAAAAGCAACTGTCAGAATGGGAGAACGTATCTGCAAATGACTTCTCTGATAAAGGTTTAGTATCTACCATTCAAAAGAAACTTCTAAAACTCAACTCTCAAAAAAACCAATAACCCAACTAAACAATAGCCAAAAGACATGAGGAACATTTCCCCCAGAAAGACATAAAAATGGCCAACAGACACATGAAAAGATGTTCAATGTTACTCATCATCACAGAAATACAAATCAAAACCACAATGAGATACTAAGCCTCACCCGTCAGAATGGCTAAAATGAACAACTCAAGAAACGACAGCTGGTGAGGATGTAAAAAAAAAGGGAAAGCCTCTTACACTGTTGGTAAACATGAAAAGTAATGCAGCCACTGTGGAAAACAGTATGGAGATTCCTTAAAACATTAAAAAGAGAACTTCCCAGGACACCTGGGTTGCTGAGTCAGCTGAGTGTCTGACTCTTGGTTTCGGCTTGGGCCACTATCTCAGGGTCGTGAGATCAAGCCCTGGGTCAGGCTCTGTGCTCAGCAGGTGTCTGCCTGAGATTCTCTGCCTCTCGCTCTTCCTCTGTACCTCCTCCTGCTTGTGAACACACTCTCTAAAATAAATTCTAAAAAATTTTTTAAATGAAACAACAAAAAAGAGCTTCCCTATGATCCAGCAATCTCACTCTCACTTTTGTGTATTTAACAAAAGGAAACAAAATCACTTTCTGAAAGATTTATTGCACTCCCATTCTCACTGCAGCACGATTCACAAGAGCCAATACATAACAACGACCTCTAGGTGGTTCATCAGCAGATGTGAACAAAGAAAATGTAATATATGCAGACCATTATTTACCCATAAAAAAGGAGACCCTGCCATTTGCAATAACATGGATGGGCCTTATCAGATGAGTAAGTTCAGAGAATCTAATATACAGTGTACTGGCTACAGATGACAATATTGTATCACACACTCGGAAGTTACTAAAAGAGTAAACCTTGTATGTTCTTACTACACAAAAAAACTAAAATTATGTGAGGTGACTGACGTGTTAACCTTAACGTGGTAATCACTTAGGAATGTATGTGTAAATATTGATCATCTCACTTCTTTGAACTTACATAGTGTCACATGTGAATTCTATCCCAATAAAGCTGGGGGAGAAAGCGATGAGGCCCTCAACTGTCTGAATGCTGACACCCAGTCAAGCAGTGGCTTTACTAAGACGGTGGTTCTTGGTAACCCTGACAAGAGCAGTTTTTCAGTAGAGTAAGTTCAATAAAGAATGGAAAAGAAAGAAAAGAATAGGCACAGATAAACCTGTCAACACATTTTGTTGTAAAGGGAAGCGAAGACATAAGACCACAACTAGAAGATGACGTGGGCTCAAGGATGGGTATTCTGAGAACTGGCCATGGTACATCAGGTTCGTATGCTCAAATAAATATTCTGGAGACTGAGAACCTGGTGCTATGAGAAGGGGAAGAGAACTGCCAGAGCAAAGTTCTGACAGTGGCCGGAGGTTTGAGATTCAGAGGATAAAGGACGAGGAGAAAAGCTGGCCTTAGTTCCTTCGTGGAAAGAACATGAAGGCGAGCGGTACGGACGCCATCTCAGACTGGTGGCTCTGCTGGGAGGAAAGAGGAGTACTTCTTTTGTGTTTTTTCCTCAGTGATGCAAGATTATGAGCTGCGAATAAGTTAGGGAAAAGAACATAGAAACTTCCAAAGAGAGAAAACATGACAGTCATTGCATTAGGGAGCTGCACAGGGTGGCAGAGCAGCCCACGGAAACCTGTGGTTATAAATCTAAACCAAGAGCAGTCAGCCCTACTCTCTTTTCCCATTCTATCACACAGGAGGCAGTTACCATGTCAAACACCAATTCCCAGTCCTCAACAACCCTCCCGAGTCATCTGAGTCATGGTAAATGCCAAGCAAAGGAACACTGTTATCTTACGTTGGACTCCCTAACATATATTACATACATTAACTAAATTCTAGATGTGGCCCAAACTACATTCTAACCAGATCTACTTCCTATCTCAGCATTAAAATAGTACACACCCAATAAACAGCTAATATCTAGCCCAATTCTTAAGTTATCCATCAAATGGCCCTTTCCAAACATACTGGCTTATAGAAAACTTCTCTTTGGAGGGCTTACTGTTCATACTTCTCATCTAGTATCCTTTGAGCTATCTGTGATGGTTATTTCTCTTCTGCATATGTTCTGTTTACCCAGTTGGAAGGTCAGCACTTGAAGAACGAAGATTAGTATACTTGCTAAAATACTATAAAAATGTCCTGAACCTTAGCAGAACATAGTATTTACTAGTTAACTTCCTGGCACTTTTTCCTACGTCCTCAAAAACCAAAGCCTCTGTTTATGTACTTCTAGGTTTAATATTCTCCTAAAAACGGCCATTCTACGTTTAGAGTATTTTCATACATACCTGGTGGATCAGCATTTTCATCTCCAGGAGTATCTGATGTTGACAAAAGCTATGAAACAGGAGAAAAATTAATAGGCAAAATTAAAAATCTTAATCTTAAACAAAGCAAGAACAAGGTAAGTTTACCTTCAGTAACAAACATACTCTTCTGAAAACTAGGTACTTTATATACTTACTTTGCTCTGTTTTACCTTAATCACTATTAAAATTCCCTTAAACTTAACCTACTACCAAATAGATTTCAAGTATTTCTCTAGTTTCAAGAAAGGAGAAAAAAATATTTATGGTTCCTTATCCCATTTAAAAGATATTTCACCTGGATCACCCCCAGAGGCTCCAAAGTCCGAATAATCTGTTTTTGTTTGTTTATTTTTCTGGAAAGGATGGAGAAGACACTAGGGACCCTCCGCCAATCCCACAAATTTGTAGAGAGGGAGACTGATTTTTCAGAAGCCTAAAAACAAAAAATCTTTTTTTTAATTTAAGATTTATTTATTTATTTATTTAGAGAAAGCAAAAGAGCACGAGCATAGGAAGGAGCAGGGAGAGACAGAATCTCAAGTACACTCCCCGCTGAGCAGGAAGTCCAACATGGGGCTCAATCCCAGGACCCTGAGATCATGACTTGAGCTGAAATCAAGAGTTGGATCCTCAACTGACTAAGCCACCTAGCGCCTCTACAAATTGTTAAAAAGCCCTGAAGCAAGGTAGTACAAAAATAAAAATTAAAGGTGTCATTAATTGGCTATAAAGCAATTAACCATACTTAATAAAACACATGTGAATATTACTAATAATATTCTTTGTCATTATCATTTGGGAGAATCCAGCGTTGCCAAATATAAAAACTTACCTGCTCAAGAAGGTGAGGGTATCGAGCTTGAATCTCATCAACAAAGTCCTGCCCTTTCATACGTATCAAGAACTCACACCTATAACAGAAGATGAAAATATGACTTTCAAAAAGTGTTTTATACAAAAAAATATATATATATAACCTGTTCTTTCCAGAAAAGTGGCTTTCAACTCTCTGTGCCCCACAGTATAAACATTTTGTATCACAACCTAGTATACATACGTATCAAGCAGGAAAAAAATCCTCGTAAATCCTTGTAAAACACTACTAACTCTTACTACGTGTTGATGCATTCTGGCATTTTCTATTTAATCACATTAACATGTAACAATAAAAGGGTTTAGACCTCAAAGAAGCACAAGCTAAGACTTGAAACATGCTGTTCTGGACAACTTACTTTTACGGTTTCACATAGTTTCAGAAGCTTTATTTAGTACTCCTAAAATGTGATCTTTCACAACGTAACAACTGCTTATCTTTCTCAGGGTTGCCGCCCCTCTTCCCTTACCATTGAAGCACAAACCTTCCTTCCAAAACGTAACTACTTTTGTCTATGTGCAATATGAGTGTTTCCCAAAAACTTGTTCACAAACTCCTAGAGCTGCTCAAAGGCCTTCCACGAAGCTCACCTAACAGCTACTTCCATTGTAACCTTTCAGTATCTCAATCAACTGTTAAACACAGCTCAGTACTGACCTGCAAAAATAATGAGCCTCCACCTATGCCATGCTATGTGCAAAAACTCACTAAGCATGAATCAGAGACCTAGACGTTCAACACAACACAATGCAAAAAAGACCAAAAAAAAAAAACCTTTCCATCCTTAGATCACTTAGTAAGAGACCAAAAGCATAAACCATACAAAGTAAAACTGATAAAATGACATCCTCAAAAGCCACTGTTAAAACAACGAAAAGATAAGCCATAAACTCAAAGCTGGCAAAACACACTTGTTAAAGAACTTGAACCCAAGATATATTAAGAACTCTCAAAACTTAGTGATTAAAAGAATTTTTAAATGGGCAAGAGTTGAACACCACCAAAGATACGGAGAAGGCAATAAGCCGCTCACCATCAATCATTAATGAAATGCTAATTAAAAGCACAGAGAAGCATCCCGTCACACCTTCTAGGACAGCTACACTAAAATGTTGAGCCCATTTAGTGAGGGATGCGGGACAGCGGGAGGCGGCACAGGCTGCCCGCAGAAACCTCCAACAGCACAGCGAGTTAAGAAAACAACACGGCAGTTCATAGGAAGTGAAAACTTGCCACACAACCCATCAATCCCACACCTAGCTAGTCTCCAAGCCAAATGAAAACATCTGTCACGAATGTTTATTGTTTACAGTGGCTTTACTGCTTATCACTCCAAGCTGGAAACAATCCAAAAGGTCTTCAACTGCTGACGGGCTAGAATCAGTAGAGACCACCGGAAGCATGCTCCCGACTTCAGTGGTCATGGACATAGAACAGCCGGTTCTCACAATGTTCTCAGTCGTCATACAGTTTTAAATTATTTTTATTCTGGAACCGATTAATTTACATTCATTATGATTAAAGTAACAAATACAGTGGGCCCTGGCTCATATATCCCCCTCCCCAAGAAAGCTCAGTAAGGACAGAGACTGTCATCTTCAGCACTGTTACATCTCTAGCATCTAAAGCATCTTCTAGCCGACACTAAAAAACGTGACAAGTGAACTGTTAAATACACTAATAACAATTATCTCTTCCGGTTTTCCATTTACTGAGACTAAACAGATAGATAACCTTTACTGAGATTAAAGGTTATCCACAACTGAAATTTGCTATTTTCCGAAGTGTTTACACAAAGCACCCTAAGTCTTTTTCCCCTTATTTAACCATCTGAAACAAAACAAAAATTATGGAATAAACCAAGACTTTGTTTTACAAAGGACAAAATGCCATACTTCAAACCCCGGAACTGGGAAGCTATTTGTCTTTTTAATACTGTCACTAATTTCAATTATGTACACAATCCTATAGAGCCAAACACAAAGAAGTCATTTAAAATTCTGACAAAATACGGGGCGCCTGGGTGGCTCAGTTGGTTGAGCGACTGCCTTCAGCTCAGGTCATGATCCTGGAGACCCGGGATCGAGGCCCACATCGGGCTTCCCGCTCAGCAGGAGGCCTGCTGCTCCCTCTCTCAGTCCCTCTGCTTGTGTTCCCTCTCTAGCTGTGTTTCTCTCTGTCAAATAAATAAAATCTTTTAAAAAATAAATAAATAAAATAAATAAAATTCTGACAAAATACATTTTCCCTAAATAATGTAAACAAAATGTGTCACTTTTAAGAGGTCAAATCTTACCTTGTTATATCTATGAATATTAAAGATAAAATTCTAAAACACAACTTTTAACAATGTGCTGATCCATAATAAAATACTTTGAGTTTATCTTTATATACAAAAAAAATGACAAAAGTATGTTTTAATTTCCTGAAGGGGGTCAAGAGATTCCTCATCTTTGGGCACCTGTGTGGCTCAGTCGTTAAGCGTCTGCCTTCAGCTCAGGTCATGACCTCAGGGTCCTGGAATCTGGGATGGAGGCCCGCATCAGGCTTTTTGCTCAGCAGGGAGCCTGCTTCCACCTCTCTCTGCCTGCCTCTCTGCCTACTTGTGATCTCTCTGTAAAATAAATAAAATCTTAAAAAAAAAAAAAAAGATTCCTTGTCATTATGAAAGGCACTCACAGGTTAAAACACTGTCCAGTACGATCCCACTGATGGGAGGCACCTAGTCAGACTCAGACACAGAAAGGAGAGCCCTCGGCTGGGGGGGTTGGGGGGCTGGAATGGGGAGTTTCCTGTGGTGAGTATAAGCTTGGGAAGATGAGAAAGTCTGGTGCTAAAGACAGAGGAACAATGTGAATGTACTTAATGCCACAGAACTATAAGCTTAGAAATAGTTAAAATGGTAAATTCTGTTATGTATTTTTCAAAATTAAAAAAAAAAAATCTAGGGACGCCTGGGTGGCTCAGTTGGTTAAGCGACTGCCTTCGGCTCAGGTCATGATCCCGGAGACCTGGGATCAAGTCCCACATCGGGCTCCCTGCTCAACAGGAAGCCTGCTTCTCCCTCTCTCACTCCCCCTGCTTGTGTTCCCTCTCTTGCTGTGTTTCTCGCTGTCAAATAAATAAAATCTTAAAAAAAAAAATAAAAATCTAGCCCAACATCCCCATGATACAGATAAGTTCACACAGCCCCTCAAAAATGAAGAATCTGTATTTCCACGAAAAATTCTGCCTCTCAGTTCTTTGTATGCTACAGCAGAAAACAGGACATGCTGCTAGAAACAGAGTGACTAAGATATCACAAGATCTTATCACAAGATAAACTGTACAGAAAAAAATTTACAATTATAATCAGACTTCATCACCTCTCATACTCATTTTGTATTTGCCTTTTTCTAGACCATTTTATGTTCCTTCTTATTCTCCTTTTCTCTTTTTCCCCCAACATTTATGTTCTTCCGTGCTTTTTTAGACATCTTTGTAATCCTTAAGATTTCTTTAAAGCAAAAATGGGAACCCTACAATAAAACATATGGCCATAACCGTAAATGACTCTCAAGAATAAGTTAAATTAGGGGCATCTGGATGGCTCATTTGGTTAGGCATCTGACTCCTGATCAGGTCATGCTCTCAGGGTCCTGGGATCAAGCCCCAAGATTAAGCCTGGCACCCAGTCTGCTTATCTTCTCCCCTCCCCAAGTCTGTCCCGCTGCTAGCATTCTCTCGCTCTCAAATAAATAAATCTTTTAAAAAAATAATAGCAAGTTAAATTATATCCTAAATACATGACTTACAAAAGAAAAGAGAACATTCTAGAACATTTTTATCAAAATAACTAATGTTTAAAATTTGATGTATTTTAAGCCTTTAAGTAATCTCTATACCCAACATATGGTTCAACAGTCCCCAGACCAATGGTCACATGCTCCTCTGAGTGGGTGAGCCAGATACCTCAGATTTGGTGTTTTAAAAGACCAATTCCCCGGGGCGCCTGGGTGGCTCAGTTGGTTAAGCAACTGCCTTCGGCTCAGGTCATGATCCCGGAGACCCGGGATGGAGTCCCACATCCGGCTCCCTGCTCGGCAGGAAGCCTGCTTCTCCCTCTCTCACTCCCCCTGCTTGTGTTCCCTCTCTGGCTGTGTTTCTCTCTGTGAAATAAATAAAATCTTAAAAAAAAAAAAAACAATAAAATAAAATAAAAGACCAATTCCCCAAAAGCACAAAAGCCGCTTTGCTATACTGGAATGTAAACATATATCCTGCAAGCATGCCTACCTCTTGCAAGGATAGTTTTGTGTAGAAATACCTTCCAATATCATTACCTTGGAAACCACTTGGCGTGCTCCACCCACGGGTCATCTCCAGACTCCCAACACCTTAAGCCACCATCACAACAAAAGCATTTGACATCATCGTTGCGACCTAAAGAAAACAAGACTGAACTTAAATACACGTCCTAATATGTAAAACAAAGTGAGCTTAACAAAACATACAACCCCACATGAGTTTCTTACCCACATAATAGAAACCAGCATTTGCAAGCTGCTCGGGTCGAACTGGTACGCTGGACGGCCAGTACATAAATGTTCTCAGTCGAGCAGCATGTGTCTGCATGCTCAGATTTGAAATGCTAAACCTCAGCGTCTCCAGAGAATTTTCCAAAAATGGGCAGTTGGGAAAATGTCTGCGGTGTTCTGACATGGCATCATCCTTCGGTTCCCAGTTACTCAGGGTCCCGCCGCAAGCAAAGCAGGCTACCTTGTCTCCAGGTCCTATGTAATAAAAGCCGGCTCTTGCCAGGTCTGACGGTGACAAAAAAGTTAATGGCCACATGTGGTAGGTAAGAAATCTGGCTTCTTCAGTGCTCATTGCATAACTGTAGGGGTTAGTCCTCAATGGGGAGAAGTCCTCCACTGCTCTAGGATTAACAGGGTTTGGAGCAAGGTTGGAATGAGAACCACTGAACGAGCCACCGTGTTCCAAAGTAGGAGATAATGAATGTGTCAAACTGTTTCTCATTGGAGTAGTATTCTTAAAGGTGGAATCCCGGCTAGTAAGAGTAACCAGACTGTGAATAAAACTACAGCTAGGATAGAGCTGTTTGTGCTTTTCAATAGGATTGTCTCCAGGTTTCCAGTTGTCCAGCATCAGGCCACAACAGAAGCATTTGACCTTGTCATTCACACCAGTGTAGTAAAAGCCAGCCCGGGCCAGACTCCGCTCTGAGACAGGAACGCCGGCGGGAAAGGTTGAGTATGTAGACATTCTATAGAGTTCACATGAAAAGTCGTATTTTATTTTTTGTTTGTTGCCAATTGTCTGATTTGGTAAGATCGTGTTATCCTCCATGGTACTTTTAATTCTCTGACATGAAGAACCTGGGACAAGTCTTTGGGAAGTAGTTTTGTGCATGAGTGATTTCACTTTTTTAACGACTAAAAACCTTCACAGGAAATCTCTATCTTCACATGAAATTAATCCTTTACTGCATAAAATAATCAAACAATAGGCTCCCACTTATGTAAAATTCACTACACTTTATGGGATTTATGCCTACGAGTTTATACTCAGGTGGGATGAGTATCTGTCTTAAATTACCAAGATAACACCTGGTACTATTTGAGATTATATTAACTCTCAGGTAACTCAAGGGCTAACTGCTTATTACTTGGTGTAATATTAACATAAAGGCCTGAAAGAAACTGGCACATTTACTGAAATATGCTAAAACTTCTTAATTTTTTGAGGAGGCTCATATTCCCAAAATTCTAAATAACTATTTAGGGTACCTAAATTATGCCTTCAATATGCTTTTAGTTACAAGCTACAAAGTCTGTTTATGAAGCCAATTTTGATTATGCTATAAGTGGGAAAATTACACACAGGTTTCTTTGAAGTCTTTTAACAGTATTTTTAGAAATTTTGTTTTATTCTAACAAACAAGAAGTAAAAGTCTTCACGTGGTAAGATTACCTAAAGGGTAGTTTCACAAACGTTATCACCAGAGTATTTAGTTAAGTGAGCTGTACTAACCTCAATAACAACTTTTGGGGACATCAACACCCGCAAGCTTTGCTGAAACTGCAACTGTTTTAGTGTATATGTCAAACAGATTTTGCTTAAAGCTAACTGCTAGCTCTTCTACCTTCCTTAAATATTGTCTGTATTTGTTTCCATTTCCTGCAGCATGATTTGTCTTTCTTCCTCACTCTGCATACCAATTATACTTGATCAACTTAAGGCATTTTCTCCATAAACTATTTAACCATAAAATTTCCACAAGAGGAGCTTTAACACTTCAGTTAAAAATTAAACAGCTTATCTTTAAAAATCATGTCTCTAAATCATTCATTTTGTAAAGATAAATCTACTTAACAAGATACACCTTTTCCTTCCTAGTGTTATCACATACGCATATCATGAACAAAATTGTTTATGCAAAATAGACCAATAATTAACCCTACTAGCCTTCTTTCTGAAAAACCCTGATATTTTAAAACTGTAATTCATACACAAAATTACACTCCACAAAACTCAACCTATATCCCTTTGTAAAGTTTCAGGTTCTCCATAATGGGATTTATTAGTGCCAGGGAAAGAAATGAGAGGGAGGGGGAAGCACAGTCTTCGAGGCTGTTATTCTGAAAAGGAAAAACAAAACTGTTTCAGAAAGGTGTATTTTCATGGTAAAGAGAACTTAGACTTCTCAATGTATTCAATGCAGTCTAAAAATGACTTATACTTTAGATAACACACCATAAATGCGGAAATATATCACCTAAAATTCTCTAACTGGAAAAATTCTTAGTTAAAATAAACGCAACCTACCACGAGGAGCACAGAGTGTACCTTCTAAAAACGTACAAGTGTGAAGGCGGGCGGACTCGTCCACCTGGGCAGCTCCCTCCAGCAGCCGGCCGTGGACCGACGCCGAAGCCGCCACCGGCGGCGCGGAGAGCCTGCACCCCGAGCACAGACGGCACGGCGGCCACCGGGCAGCCACGCTGCGTGCTCACGGCAAGTTCGTCCGAACCGGGCAAAAGGACCAGGAGAAAAATGCGTCAGGAGCCCCCCAATAAACCCCCGGAGTGCTGCGGAGCAGCCAGCGCGCAGAGCCGACGGCACACAGGCCGGGCAGCTCCGGCCTCGGCGACGGGACCCGGGCGGTGGGCCCAGAGCACAGGGCAGCCCCCGGTCCGGCCGGCGGGGCAGGGCTCTCCCCGACCCCTTCCGCGCTCCCGGGACCCGGCTGCACGCCGTGCGGGCACGCGGCGAGAGCGGTGTCCGGTCCGCGCGCCGGGGCCGGCCCAGACACTCCGATAGAAAGGCGTTCGCGAAAGCGGAGAGCCCACCGCGGCCCTGTCCCTGCCCCCGCGCCTGGCTCAACCGCCGCGGCCTCCCTCCGTCTGTCGGTCCCCGCCCGCCCGACACCCCTGACCCGCGCCCTTAAGAAGGCCCCACTCACCGCGGGACCGGCGCAGCACTCGCGGAAACGGAGTGCGGCCTCCCGTGAGCCCGAACCGCGACAGCCCCTCGGAGATGCGGCGGGGCAGCTCGGCTCCGGCGTCCCGAGCCCCCGCCCAGGCGGGGCATGCGCTGACGCACCCTGATGTCAGCGCCGCGCCACGGCGCCGAGAGTTATGCGTCAGAGACCGGCCCGTCGCGCCTTCCTAGGCGGGGAGAGCCGTCCCGTCGTCGACGCAGCGGCCGTCTTCCTACCTCCACGCCTTACAGTCTCCTAAGGCGCCGTGGCACGTCCGAGGGCGCAGGGTTGGACCTTCGGGGAGCCGGCGGAAGTGACCTGCCCCGCCCCGCAGATTGCCTCCGGGGCGGTGCCGGCGCCTGCGCTGGAGCCGTGGGCGCCTGCGCGCGGGCATGGCGGCGGCCCAGGGGGCGGGGGGGCGTTAAGTAAATTAATTACAGCCTGGCCTTTGTTCCTTTGTTGTCTCTTGAGAATCACGTGTGCTCTGACAGCAGTCAGTGTATGTTCCGTCTTTAACCTGTCGGTGCCCGAGCCCGGTAACCATGCCGCGGGCTTGGGGGACCGGGCGGGGTTACCCCGGGGGCCGACAGTTCAGAACCTTCCAGTAGACCGCCGGCCCCTTGGCGGGAACTGCGCGTCCCACTCCCGGCCCCTGCGTCCGGCGAGCGGCTGCGTCCGCGGCGGGCGGGGCTCTGGGGACTAGCCTGTCCCCCAACACGCCTCGGGAGGCCGTCGGGGCGCTCGGAACGTTCCAGAACCTTCCGTATTGGGGGGGCGGGGGGGGGGCACACCCAGCAAGAACAGTTCATTATGAAGGCAAGACTGTTGCTGTCTTTCAGTTTTTGTCCTGACCAAAAAAGTCCTATAATGAGTATACTTCCGTAGAGGGAAAATTCCACACTTCAGAAACTCAGAGCCTTAAATACTTCCCCCAGAAAGTATGTAATAACATTCAGGTATAATAAATACTACTTCATAACGTTGAATCTTGTATAACCTTGTGTAGTGTCAAATTTATTCACTTACCTGTTTATTCAATTTGTCTTCATGTTTGCAGTGTAGAGTTGCTGGTGGATTTTAAAAATAGGATGTGTATTTCTGCTGGGGTTGCCTTTCTTACACTTTCACATTTATATAGAAAAAATACGGGATCTGGGACAATTTTATGGAGGAAGAAGAATAGGATAGAAGCGACTTGTCCACCAGAAATCAATTTATATAGTGAAGCCATAGTAACTAAAACAGTATGTAGCACACAGATGGACAAATAAAGCAGTAAGAACCCAGAAAAAAAACATTTATGTATATGAATTTGATATGACATTAGTATTACATATTAGTGAGAAAGGGATTAACTGCTCAATAAGTAGTCCTAAACAAATAGTTATTCCAAAGGAAAATAAAATTAAGACTGTGACCTATTAAAAAACTGTTTAAAAGAAATTATGTGGATAAAAGCCCAAAAGTGAACAATTATGATTATGAATCTGGGGATTAAACATATTTCATGACTTGTGATCCACTGCTGTTCTTGTCATCATTATTGGTGCTGCAGGGTGCGAACAATAATTTTTCCTCTACCCTTCTAGGTTCTTTGCTGTGACACGCCTGTAGTAAAAAGATTACCCACACAAACACAAACACAAGTTTAATGACATATATGTCCGGTGTATACCACAGGGGAGGCCGGAATACTGAGTAACTTCATGAAATGGCCCAAGCCATCACCTTAAACTCCATCTTCAGCTAAAGACAAAGATGTTGGGGGTGGAGAGTCAATTATCAGAAGTTACCAGAAAAGCACAGTAAACAGGGTAAAACTGCTACACGGGTTTAAGTCCTTGACTTCTCCACTGACAAGAACTAGAGATTTGGTCATCCCCCTCTTCCTGGTACAGCCAAGAAAACACCCTTACAAATGGGGATTTCCCTTATATTGTAAGATTTCCCTCTTACAAAAAGGCAACTTCTACTTGTTTTCAGAGTTTATCCTATGTCTGCTGTTTCTTATAAAAGTAAGTAATTCAAGGCCGCCTGGGCAGCCCCGCTGGTTAGGCCTCCGCCTTTGGCTTAGGTCATGTTGGGAATGAGCCACATCAGGCTCACTGCTCAGGGAGGAGCCTGCTTCTCCCTCTGCCCTTCACCCGCTCGTGCTCTCCCTTTCTCTCCCTCTCCCTCAAATAAATAAAATCTTTATTTTTTTAAATAACCACCTCAACATAATTATTATGTCAAAGAGGCACATTTTTGTGGGGGCAAAATTCTCTTCAGGGCTCAGGGTCATCTTAGGCCAATCAAGGGTATTCACATTGGTTCCTGTGGCCTTTTCACACAGCCTCAGCAGTGTCTGCTTGCAGGGCTGGTTTTGTCCATGACTTACCTCAGACCTGTAATAAGCGTTTATTCAAAGTGCTCTGATTCATTTAGTGGAAAATGATATTTAAAGACCATAAATCTGAATGTTTATGATGCTGATTCTTCTTGAGTTGTAATTTTAAAAAAAAAAGATTTTATTTATTTGACAGAGAGAGAGAGTGCACAAGTAAGGAGAGCAGCAGGTAGAGGAAGAAGCAGATTCCCTGCTGAGCAGGGAGTCCAAAGGAGGGCTCCATCCCAACCCTCTTTATGACCTGAGCTAAAGGCAGATGCTTACTTGACTGAACCATTTAGGTGCCCTGAGGTGTAATGTTTTTATAACCTGTTTCATGAGAGAGCTGGGTAATATGGTTTTGTTTTGGGTTTTTTTCTAAATTTGTCTTTATAATAAAATGCACCATGAATTGCACATTAAATTTCAATTCAGGAATTCAAGGTTTTATTTAACCTCATTGATCATGTATCCCTCCATTCTTTCACAGAATGAAAAATCCTCATTCTCCTTCCTTCTTGCTCAGCATCAGCAGCATATGTGGGTTCCTTTTCTCTGCACAGCTTCACCAAGGGACTAAGCTGTCAGACTTTCAGATTTTGCCAGTCTTTTAGATAAATAGCATTTCAGTATAGTTCTAATTTTATTGCTCTATTATGAATGAGACTGAACGTATTTTCATACAATTGCATATGCAACATTTTATGTTTAAAAATTAAGTACACAAGAACGTAAGGATTGACTCTGATATTGCCAAAGAAAAAATATTTCAATGCTTGTTGAAATGTCGACAGGGAAGGAAAACTTTATCCCAGACAGGTGCAACAGGGAGGCAGAGAGGGCTGGCCTCTGGATACAGCAAAGGCAGCAGAGAATTAATAGCCAACCAGCAGAATGAGGGGGTCGGTGGGCATAAAATTACTTAGCAGAGTCGTTGAGGCCAGGGGGATTCTTGTTGAAGCAGGGCAAGGGCTCATCCGTTAATGGTGGGGCATAGGAATGTGGTCAGATATCAAGGGTGGGGATATTCTCACTAAGCAACCTTAGCAGGACTCTTGCTAAGATGGGGGAAGGCAGGAAGAAGATGGGGACAGGGGCCTAGACAGGATGGAGAACGTATAACAAACCTCCCCCAGAACTGGTGTCCCCGCACCTTCATCTCTTGGCCTTGTAAGTAAGTAGGTAACTTACTTCTATGTCATATCTCCCATGTAAGCATAAACTACACATGCTAAACTCGTTTCTTTGGCTCGTGCTAATAATCTCTCAGTCAAGAACTTGGAAGGGTGGAGGGGAAATTATTTCTTTCTCGCATACATCAGTACGTACTGAAGAGAAGGTGCTCCAACTGGGGTCCTGTAAGTTAGCTGGGACAAAGAGTAATAGGAGAAAAACAGAGGTTTATTAAAATGAGCATCACACTCGTACAGAAGAGAGCCCTCCCTGATGACTAACCACAGAGACCATTGGAACTTGGGTTTAGGGACGCCTGGGTGGCTCAGAGAGTTAAGCTTCTGCCTTCAGCTCAGGTCATGATCTCAGGGTGCTGGATCGAGTCCCACATCGGGTTCTCTGCTCAGCAGGGAGCCTGCTTCCCCTTCTTTCTCTGCCTGCCTCTCTGCCTATTTGTGATCTCTCTCTCTCTGTCAAATAAATAAAATCTTAAAAAAAACCAAACAAACAAACAAACAAAAAAACAAAGAACTTGGGTTTAAAGCCAACAAAGGAAATGAGATTGGTGATTCTGGGTGAGAGGAAAGGCAGACAAAAATAGCCGGTAAAATATGGTAAACAAGGGTTCTTTAGGAACACATGCTTTGCAGACTAAAGTCCGTGCCTTCTGCGTTGTTAGGAATTGAGTCCTCCTCTTCCTGATACTCCAGAGGGAAACATCTCTATAAGTAGAAATTTACTTTGTAAGCATAAATTTCCTTTTGGGAAAGAAACACTTGTACCCCATTTTTAGAATTTTTCCTGTGTGTAGGATGGTTCTCTGTGCCTTCAGCTGGAAATACTGCCCGTACCAAAGAGATATATTTTGGAGTGGCATGTTCTGGTATCGCTGAGTACACAGAAGAAATGCACACTTCCCTGAATTCTTGAAGTGGTTTGTTAAAAGGAATAAACAGAACCCAGAATATTAACAGTTGGGACATTTGGGCCCTGTCACGGCTCCTTCCTCCAACTTTTGGTTACTTACAAGTAACCAAAGCATTATCTGAGCATTATCTTTCCATCCATTTTTTAAAAAATCACTTTATATTTCTGTCTTGTGATATAAAAGCTTTCCATCGGGGTTTTGAAACGACAACAAATCTGAAAACCCACTGGACTTAATAATCTTGTTTTACACAGGAGGACTTGACCATGATGACTGCACCAGAGATTTCTAGAGCCATCTTGTGGTGACTGAATGTTCATGACAGCTTTAAAATTGTGTTGTCTGTATCAAAGTCAAGTTTTTTAGATTTTGGAAATACTTAAAAACTTAGGTAAACTTTAATCCTTCACTATGAATTAAAATCTTAGCAGCTCTCATCTCAAAAATCAATGAGTTAAAAGTGAGGATGATCAAGGTGTTCTACTTATGGGTTAAAGGGCAGCTGCAGCCCCTGGGTATTGGTCTCTGCTGTTTACTTCTTCACAGGACGTGGGACCATTGGCTCAAAAGCTTGCCTGTGCCAAACTCCAAGTTGTTTTTTGTTTTTTGTTTTTTTTAATTAGATGTTCAGTGGCTGGAGTCCAGCAAATTTTTTTTTAAGATTTTTATTTATTTGACAGAGAGAAACACAGCCAGAGAGGGAACACAAGCAGGGGGAGTGAGAGAGGGAGAAGCAGGCCTCCCGTCGAGCAGGGAGCCCGATGTGGGACTCGATCCCAGGTCTCCGGGATCATGACCTGAGCCGAAGGCAGTCGCTTAACCAACTGAGCCACCCAGGCGCCCCCCAAACTCCAAGTTTTACACATCTAATTGCTCTCAATATATCCCCAATAAGCACATTTTAAGCCACTTAAAGCCTGCTTGCTTTGCACACACAACCACCAGCTAAAGGCAAACCCGCAGGCTGTAAGAACCCCAGGCTGCAGCTGCTGCCCGCCCAGCCCCCACATCCTCCTTGAACTTATCACAAAGAATCACCATCCTAAGGAAAAGCCAGTCATACGTGGGCAAATAGGAGGCAAAGGGGACCTTGCTCTTTTCTGTATTTCCTGACAAAGGAGACAAAGATAAAAGACTTCTGGGAGCCAAACAGCTGACGCAGGTGCAGGGAAGGCTGTTCCTGTGATTCCCCAGGCAGCAGTCATGTGGGGGGACTCTGGATAGCTAAGTCCATAGCAGAATTATTGGAGCCTTGAAAACAAACAATAAATAAATTAACAAAACTTTAGATGACTTAGAGAGTTGAGTTCTCCCCATGTCCCAGGTAAATGAGGTTACATAAATATTGAAACCATAGATGTTTTAAAAGATGACGGGTTAAAAATATTGTAATCTTTGCAATATCTGCCACGTGTCATAATGTATTAAACTTAGACATACTTTAATCTCTGCTTCTTTTCTTTGAGTTATATTGATGTGGGAAACAAAGGCAGAAGGAAATGTACAGGGGCACCTGGATGGCTCAGTCAGTTAGCTGTCTACCTTCCATTCAGGTCATGATCCCAGGGCCCTGGTATTGAGCCCCACATCAGGATTCCTGCTCAGTGGGGAGACTGCTTCTCCCTCCCCACTCCCTCTGCTTGTGTTCCCTCTCTGGCTGTCTCTCTGTCAAATAAATAAATAAAATATTAAAAAAAAAAAAAGGAAATGTAGATAAAATGAAATGTCCGAATAACCTGCAGCCCACAGACAGATACCTGAGACATGCAGAGTACCACCACCCTCCGGGAACTCCCAATTGTAATGTGAATGCCCAGCTCAAGGGCAAAACCACCTTAGCCCAACAGTACCCTGGCTTGCGAGGTCCTGGGCATCTTCTCTAGCATTTGAAAATCCCTTTGGAACTTCCCTTACCTTACCCACAATCCCCGGGGCAGACAGGTCCTGTCCCCAGGGCTTTAATAAAACCACCTTTTTGCACCAAAGACGTCTCAAGAAATCTTTCTTGGCCATTGATTCTGGACCTCACTAACATTCCATAACTATGCCATATGGGCTGGAGCAAATTATTTAACTCATTCAAGAAATATTTATGGAGTGTATACCATGGATGTAAATTCTAAAACTGTCCTTGTCCACAAGCTCACAGGGTAACAGAAAAGACCAATAATCAAACCCTATGCAAGATAAGTCATTATAAAGTCAAGCACAAGGACAATAAGGGAACACAAGAGAAAATTTAACGCAGGGGCGGGGGGTGCTGTGGATGGTGGCAAAGTGACTTTCTAGACAGAATAATATTTTATATTGCATATTATCTTCATAAACACATTGGTGGGTCTCTAATGTCTCAAAGTGATACAATTAAGAGCAGTTATATTTCTCTACAGCAGGGCTATCCAAAAGAAATTTAATGTCATCTATGTAAGTAATTTTAAAATTTCTAGTAACCATATTGGATTTTAAAAAATCAAGTGAAATTATTTTTAATATTGATATAAGCCAACATATATGAAAGATTATTTCAACATGCAATCAATATAAATGATTGAGATATTTTACATTCTTCTGTACTAGGTCATTGAAATTTATCATGCTTAGCATCCATCTCGAGTCAGAGGAAGGTACATTTTTAGTGCTTAGAAGCGTGGCTAGGGACTACCTTATCAGACCACACAAATCTGTTTTCCACCAGAATTCCCAATATTTTCAAGTATGAATATCTCTCAAAATACTTTGATAAGCACAGTATAGTTGGACACTTTCTAGAGATTTATTTATTTTAGAGAAAGAGCATGGGAGGAGGGACAGAGGGAGAGAGAGAGAGAGAAAGAGAGAATGTCTAGCAGATTCCACGCTGAAAGCAGAGCCCAATGTGAGGCTCCGTCCCAGGACCCTAAGATCCAGAACTGAGCTGAAATCAAGAGCTGATGTTTAACTGACTGAGTCAGCCAGGTCCCCCTATAGTTCGACACTTTTAATATCCACTGACTGATAAAGCACTGAAAAAGTTCTTATGAATACATTTAACAATGCTTTTCCATGTATGTTCCTTTTGCATATGGACATCTACTGTTAAGAAACAAAAGTCAACCAAGTAAATCTGAAGATGTAATTGGCTTCGTTAAAGCATTCATGAAACGGGCAGCTTTCTAGCACGTGGAGGGGAGCTCCCAGGGG
This sequence comes from Spilogale gracilis, assembly GCA_004023965.1. Taxonomy (NCBI): domain Eukaryota; kingdom Metazoa; phylum Chordata; class Mammalia; order Carnivora; family Mephitidae; genus Spilogale; species Spilogale gracilis. The sequence goes on along the minus strand of PITA01008290.1, from coordinate 5,533 downwards.
CTATACAAAATGGAAGGTTTTATAGGAAGGAGGATGGGGAAGAAAGTTATTGGCAAAAGAAAAGGATTGTTTGGGTAGGCGGAAGCTGGGGGTCCATAAAGACGACCTCATCTTCCTTTGGGGAGGGATGGAGAGGGCCCACGGTGCTGACTCAGTGGTCCTGCCTGGCCAATTAAGACTAGTTCCTGGGCGGCTGAAACTGCGGTTTGATTAGATATTGCGCCCCAGGGTGGTTTTCTCTCTAACACTATGTTTAGTGGAAAATGGTACAATAGGGTCTGGTAGCATAGGGTAGGGTCTTATGATACAACACTGCATAACATGCTCAGGCTACCCTGGATTGGACTTTGGCCTGGCAAATGATACTGATCACTATTTTCAGACATGACCTAAGCTCTGTCATCAACACACACTGACCAGATGACCCCTTTCTGAGGGCTCCTCACGGAAGTGACTCTGATGTCCTGCCCACAGAATGACCACTAAACTAAAGGGTCCTGAGGTCTCCCAGGTTCTCCTCCTGCCTCTCGCTCACCAGCTAGGAGACCTCACATTTAGCCTCTCTTAGGCTCAGTTTCTGTCTGTTTACCAAACAAGAGCAGAGGGACACCTGGGCGGTTCAGTCGGTTGAGTGACCGAGTCTTGGATTCGGCTCAGGTCCTGATCTCAGGGTGGTGAGATCCAGCCCGGTGTCCAGCTCCGTGCTCAGCATGGAGTCAGCTTGGACTTTCCCTCTCTCCCCCTGCCCCGCACTCAGATGCTTGCACTTTCCCTCTCTTGCAAATAAATGAATCTTAAAAAAAAAAAAAAAAAGCAGCATCTACTTAATAACATTTTGTGAGCATTCCAAGCACCTTACGTGTATTAACTCATTAAATCCTTAGCACAATTCCTTGAGATGCTGTTATATCACCTGCATTCCACACAGACGCCCACAGAAGTACAACACATGCTAAATCATCAGCCAAGGTCACTCAAGGTGACTCAGCAGTGATTTGAACCAGAGGGCTGCAGGGTCAATGCCTGGGCTAGCCAGCCTTTCCTAAACTGCAGCACAGCTCCAGAAAGTGACGTGTACAGATACCTAGGACCTGCGAGCTCCGTAAATGTCTGTTTAGTATCAGAATCCAGGATTCGAATGTCCGTGTTGGGACGTTTTGAAAAGGCTCTTTCCAAGTGGAAATGCCTCACTTTATCATTCAGAACACAGTTCCACAACCCAACCTGCACATCAATCTTCAGTTGGACTGAGCTCTCCTCTCGAAAATTCCTTTTAATCTCTAAATGAGTGCAGTATTTGGCCCATGGTTCTGAATCTGAGTTCTGATTACCAGGTTTCAGGAAGGAGAAACCCCTCCCCCAGCCCACCCCCACTCACAGAGGTCATGTGCTCAGGAAGGACCTGCTCTCTGTCAGGCTCTGTGCTAGGTGCTGGTCCTACACAGGCGAACAAAACACATACTTCTGGGCATGGGGGGGGGGGGGGCTCAGTCAGCAAAGCCTCTGCCTTCAGCTCAGGTCAGGATCTCAGGGTCCTGGGATAGAGTCCCGCATCAGGCTCCCTGCTCAGCAGAAAGTCTGCTTCTCCCTGTCCTCCTGGCACGTGTTGTCGCTGTCTCTGTCTCTCTCAAATAAATACGATCTTTAAAAAACAACAACAAAAAAAACCACATGGTTCTTATTCCCTTGGAAATGTTGAAAATGGAATATGACATTAAAGAAATCTATAAATACAAATTGCACTATATGGTGTTATAAGGAAAAAGAACAAAGAGCCCATTAGAAAGTCTGAGAGATAATTTAGGTGGAGGAAGTTAGAGAACGTCTCTCAGAGGAGGTAACACCAAGGGCAAGTAAGACCTGAAAAATGAATAGGAATTTTCCAGGTAAAGAGGAAATGAAAGAACATTCCAGGCAAAGACCTGAAGCAAAAAGAGTTTGTCACACTTAGAAGGTGTGGGATGTCATGAGTAAGGGGGAAGGGGCAGAAAATGAGGCCAAAAACTATACAGGCCACGTGAGAATCTGCTAAGGAGAAGTATACTGTGCAATTTGAAAAAATACATATTGCTTGTGTGGGACAAAGTGGAAATGAGCCCTAACTCCTCTAGACTTTAGGAGTGCGTGCGGGCACAGTTTTAAAAGGAAGTAGTAATAAATAGGCGGTCCTTTCAAGGATATCAGTGTTGCTTTTAAAGGGGGAATCCCTTCAACATTCCATCTGGTAGTTTTGCCTGGAATTTACTTAGTAAATACCCACAAGACCTACTAGGATACATAAGACATCACAAGGAGGTGAAGACAGTTGAAGGTCATTGACTGTGACCAGACAGGAACCAGGAGCCATGAGCACCAAGTAACTCTCACGAAGAGACAAGAGTGATGAATTACAGCACTTGTTATATACCTTATATATTGAGGTTTAAACTACCTACCCAATTCAGGGGGCTGAGGACCAGGTTGGATTGGGACAGAGGGGTAAGCCTGGAGAGAATCAAATGAATTAACACAGGTCAAGCCCTCTAAATGATGCCTGAGTGTCAGCACATTGAGCTTCCCTTGTCTACAGTGACTTATTTTTTCCCAAAACAGATTTTCAAGTTAATGAACACTTGGGAGAATAACAAAACATTTGAATAAAACATAATAATGTATTGGCTACATTAGCTATGTATTATCAAAATGAGCAACAAACAAAAGATTCACAGTGGAGATGGCAAAATTAAAATATTAAGTGTAGTATGCAGTAAGAACCAGATTTTTTAAAAAGTTACAAAAAGGGAATTTCCTTCCTAAATACTTGTCCAATAACAATGTTAGGTTACAAAGGACCTAAACAATAAAGCAATGTTGCAATTAATTTGAGCGCCCCAGGAGGAAGGTGGTAGTGTGTGGCCAGCCCCTGGAGCCTTTTCACAGACAGGCAGATTCAGTGGCTCCCCAAAGGACTAAGTCTCCCTGTGCCAAGAGATGGACCCTCTTGTCTTTGCTGGGTTCCTAACTTTTCTCTGTAGGACTCCAACAGATATCGAGAAGTGCTTTAGATGACTGGCCCTTACTGTGGGACAATATTCCCCATTCCAGTGTTACTTCTGGTTTTAAAGCCCCAGTAAGTCTACAGGAACCAAAGGATAGAGAATGATGAACTGGGGATGCTGGGTACAAAAAGTAATGCAAACAAGGAAAATTCCCTGCCCTGACAGTACAGAATAAAATTATTCACCAGAAATGGGGTACTGTTTCCAGCCGGAGATGATAACACGTAGACCGAGTCCCAGATTTCATAGCAAAGTGGTGAGAACAAAACAAAGAACGTTTCCTGATGGGTAGGGCAGGCATGAGACTTCCTGAATGAACAAGCAAGCTTGCTGCTCTCACCTCAGACATCCCACAAAACCCTGCCGAGGAAAGCCAGGTGTGGTACCTCCCCCATCCCCGATCTACAATGTTAATGAAAAAGCACCTTTGAGAAAGGGATCTAAAGATAGTTCAACACCCACCGGATCTTAAAGACGATGGAGACATCCTGGGAGGGAGTAAATGGATCCAGAAATAAAGAGTTTAAGAACAAGGGTCATTTCAATGGCTTTATTAGAATGTTTGTTGCAGAACTGTTTACAAAACCACCAAGTCCCCAGAAAGTCATTCAGCAAATATCAGGACCTTCGATCAACCGGAAGCAGATCGAGAGAGGCAGGTAATCGGTGCTCCTGTTTCTTAACACGACTCCAAAGTATCGAAAATTCTGAAAGCTTCATCCACTCAGCATTTCAGCAGTGCCGAAACTCTGTTAGCACTGTGCTTGTAGCGCTGTGTCTCTGTTCACATGAAGGCAGGCCTATTGTTCTCGCTTTCTCTTAGGTACCCACGGCTCACAGGGTTTAGATATGCATCTATATAAAACAGTTTTCAGTTGCGAAGAGGTAAAAAATCTCAAGGAAACTGACCAGTACAATAAAGTTACACTACATTAATCCATTAATTAATCCATTACTTTTAAAGTGAAGACAAAGCTTGGGATCATCTTCATGAAAGAAATGTGCGCACGGTGCCCTTGACGGCGCCCCGACAGATGGGACACCTTCGTAGAGCCGGGGCGCATTCCTGGCACACGACGAGGTGGCCACAGGGAATGAACACGATGGACACCTCCTTGTCCATGCACACTTTGCACGTCCTCTCTTCCTGCAGCCTCCTCAGCTGCTCTTCCACAGGTAAATCTAACAAGAGAAGAATTTTTAATGAAAGGCAACTTGCTTCTGCAGTGAAAAGCCAAGAAAATAAAACCCGCGAGTTCTATGGGTTTAAATTATTAGTACTATTTACCTGAGACATTTTCTGGGGGAATATACTTTAGGTCCTTTTGCACTAAGGGAAAAACACAAAAAACATTGTTAATAACAAGTGAGGTTAATATTTAGTCACAAAATAGCTACTTTGAAGCTAACAGCATCGAAACATCCAGGCAACAAAAGTCTTTCATCTTTTTGTGCAAGTATCGTTAAGAGTATATTTTTTCTTTTTAATTGAATTGAATTGAATTTTAAGTGCCCATGAGTTAACTTACAGTATAATATTCGTTTCGGAGGTACGGAATTGGGATTGGACACTTCCATGCCCCGCCCGCCACTCCTGACGTTAAGAGCGTGTTTCCAGAAACTAGCTAGAAAGCTCCCCAGAGTCATCGCACGGCACTCACCAAAAAAACATTTGTATAACATGGGGTCCACTTCTTGCAGAGAACTTTTAAATACGGTGACGGCAGAGCTTCCCTTCTCTAACACGGCATCAATCAGCTCCCTTGCCTGCAGAGATGGTCGGGCCTTCTGCTTGATCGCACCATGCTCTCTCTCACTGATCACCCCAGCCGCCAGCAGGCTGTCCAGGATCGGGAGCACGGAAGGTAAATGCTGGAAAAGCACCATTCTGTTCTTCCAGATCAATGCTGCATCATCTTTATAAAACAGAAAACAAACACAGACATGTTCTAGGCCCGCTCACAGACTTCCTGCCACAAGGACACATGACTGAAATCACAACCCATTCGCACGCCGGGGACTGCTGGGTGTGGGGGGTCCCTGTGGCCCGGTGCCAGGACCCATGCCCTGTGAAGTCAGCACTCGGTGTCATGGGCCCCCCCTTCACATTCCCAGCAGCATCTCTGAGAGGTGCTAGTGCCCCCACTTAGGAGAGAGCAGAGAGAGAGAGCAAGCGCGTGCTGCAGGGCCCACAGCGGGCACGGCAGACAGAGGCGGGCGGGCGTCCGTCCGCGTTCCCACACGTTCCACACAGCTGCTTAGCCTTGAACCAAATCCGCTTCAGAACCCAAGAACACGGGGCGCCTGGGTGGCTCAGTTGGTTAAGCGACTGCCTTCGGCTCAGGTCATGATCCCGGGGACCCGGGATCAAGTCCCACATCGGGCTCCCTGCTCGGCAGGAGGCCTGCTTCTCCCTCTCTCACTCCCCCTGCTTGTGTTCCCTCTCTAGCTGTGTTTCTCTCTGTCAAATAAATAAAATCTTTAAAAAAAAAAAA
>PITA01008289.1:0-85564 GCA_004023965.1 Spilogale gracilis | reverse complement strand
GGAGAGGCTGCGGAGAAAGGGGCACCCTCTTACACTGTTGGTGGGAATGTAAACTGGTGCAGCCGCTTTGGAAAACAGTGTGGAGATTCCTTAAAAAATTAAAGATAGAGCTACCCTATGACCCTGCAATTGCACTACTGGGCATTTACCCCAAAGATACGGATGTAGTGAAAAGAAGGGCCATATGCACCCCAATGTTAATCGCAGCAATGGCCACAATCGCCAAACTGTGGAAAGAACCAAGGTGCCCATCAACAGATGAATGGATAAAGAAGATGTGGTACATATATACAATGGAATACTATGCCTCCATCAGAAAGGATGAATATCCAACTTTTGTAGCAATATGGACTGGATCATAAGAGATTATGGTGAGTGAAATAAGCCAAGAAGAGAAAGTCAAGTATCACATGGTTTCACTTACTTGTGGTGCATGAGGGTAACCTGGAGGACAGTGGAAGAAGGAAAGTAAATGGGAAGTAGGGTAATCCAGGGAGAGAAATGAAACAACAGAGACTTTGGACACAGAAACAAACTGAGGGACTTGGAGGGAGGGGGATGGAGGGATGGGAGAGCCTGGTGGTGGGTACTGGGGGCACCTAAAGCGTGGAGCACTGGGTATGGGGAATGGGGAATGAATCTTGGAACACTGGAAAAAAAAATTTAGTAACAATAAAAAAAAAAAAAAGAAAGAAAAACAGGATGTAAAATGATATGAAAATGTTATGCCAGCATTCAGAAAGAAAGCAGGTAAAAACTTAATTCTCCTCTAAAAAGCAATTTCTAAATGTAGACTCAATAATGAAGACCTATAACCTATCAGTTAGCAGAAGCATTTCGGAATTGCAGGCATAGAGTAGGGTGCAACTGTTGCAGTCAGTATTTGACTACCACACAACTACTCAAGTTCAACTAACAGGTTTTTTTTGTCACTCTTTTGTTTCCTTCTTCTTTATTTGCTATTTACAATTGTGAGACTGCAGTCATGAAGCTTAGTGTTCATTTCAGTGAGAAATGCGTGGACTCCATCTAGGCTCCAGGTGGGTAGGTACACATTCCACACCACTCCGCCAATACATGTTAAACTCTCCTTTTGATGGTCTTCAGCTGAAACTACACCTAGTCCTTTCCCTTACGTAGTTTCAGGTCTCAGCACCTCCTGAGAACAAGTACAGTCTAATTTCCTCTTCCCATAAATCCTGATAAAAAGGGTGTGATGGAAGTAGGCAATGAAGAGTTTGCCAGTAACCCAAACAGAATTATTATGTCTTGCTACTAAAATATTCCAATCACTGGCAGGAGAGATCCAGAAATTATGTGTTTAATATACATATACATTAGCCCTACAGCAGATAATTTCAAATGATGATGATGAAGATAGACAACTTTTTTAGTACTTGTGACCAGCATTGTTCTAGGTGCTATGCGTGTATCATTCATTTAATCCTCACACACTCCAAAAAAATCCTTGTTAGGTAAAATTATTTTTATCTTCATTTTACACAAGACACTGAGACATAGAAAGAAGCCAGTTAAAGCAATTTTAACATATTTAATTTAAAGGTAAAACATAAAACTTTATACCTGTAAAGTTCAAATATTTTGATAAAGAACCAAGGGCTGTCACTGACTCCTGGTCTGCTAAGTCATGTTACTCTTCTTGCTTAAACTGCACCACATCATATCATTTATTTAAGTCAGTGAGAATTTAAAGGTTTTGGATTACTTAAAGACAGTGAGAGATTAAAAGGACTTGCGAAGCAAATTCACTGCAAGATCCTTCCAGAGTTTTTGTTTTTGTTTTGTTTTTTTTAAGATTTTATTTATTTGACAGAGCGAAACACAGCCAGAGAGGGAACACAAGCAGGGGGAGTGAGAGAGGGAGAAGAAGCAGGCTTCCCACAGAGCAGGGAGCCGATGTGGGACTGGATCCCGGATCTCTGGGATCATGACCTGAGCCTAAGGCAGTTGCTTAACCAACTGAGCCACCCAGGCGCCCCCCTTCCAGAGTTTTTACATTCGCCCCTTCCCCTCAACCCGGGCAATCTTATACAGTCAATGACACACCTATTTAGATTGTAATCTGTTTTAGTGATTCAACTTTAAAAAGTCTTTCCAAAGCATTCAACTTAGGTTTCATAAAATCAACAATGCTTTATACCTTTTTAAATCCTATTTCATTAGTTTGCATAATTAAATTACAATTGCACATTCAACAGATATAAACAAATTTGAAAACAAACACAAATGACTCTAGGTAAGCATACCAGCAGGTAAACAGATAAACAAAATACACCATTTTTTCAGAGAATATCCTATTTGCTCAAAGCAGGGATTGGCTAAAATGGCCTCTATTATATTCATAACTTCCCTAACTGCAAATAATACTATTTAATTACGTTTATGGGTATATTGTTTGTGACAGAATGGATTGACAATTGGAAAATACAATTAAATCTGATAGAGGAGTTCACAGTAACACCAAAATTCGACACTAGAAAGGTAACACATTTCTTCTTATCTTTCTTAATTAGAAATCCTGGGAGACTCCTTCACTGGCAAACTAGGGCGGCAAATTGTATCCCAAATTCAATTAAGTACAAGGAAGCCCCTTCCCAAAGCATAAGCATACACAATGAGGCACACAAAAACTTGTAATTAATCAAAGAAATTTAGGTTTAAGAAAGAAGCTTTCTCCCTACTAGAGGAAAAATTCTGAATTTAAAGTTCAGGTTCAGCCAGTTACCACTTATTTGATGTGGGTTAAGTCACTTCACTTCCCCGAGCTGCAGTATCTTTATCTGAAAAAGGAGATCCACCCCACAGAGTTATGGTCAGAATTATATAAAATAAAATATATGAAAACACACTGCAGACTATCAATCATATATATATACATAGATAGATAGATAGATAGATAGATAGATAGATAGATAGATAAATTGTTACTACTAGAAATCCTGGTTTGTATTTTGGACACAGAACTTCAAGGTCAGGGGAGGTCATTTCACAAATGATGAGACTGAGAGTCAAAAGCCTAAATTACTTTCCTACTTACCATGGCATGGATGACAGAGCAGAAATAGATAATTCTTGATTAAGCAGGAAAAGAATATCACAGTCATGGAAATGGGATTCAATTGGAGATTCAAGGAAGCCAAAGTGCCCAGAATGAACTAATGCTGCAGTGTGGACTGTGAACAGAGATAAATATTTAAAGGCTGAGCATTTTCATACAGTAAGTCCTGGCAGTGACTTTGGTGAAGATATTAGGAAAGAGGGAGAGATTAACAACAACAAAAAAGTTGCATTCTATGAAACACATTATTATTTCATTTTATATAACAAATTTTGAGGGCTTGTCAAACTAAAGAAAATGGGGAATTTAAGATAATTATTTATGTTATTCCTTTCTACTGGTCAGAATAAATACCCATAGGTTAGGAAGTTAAGACAATAGGATAGACATCACTGAAGTTCAAGTACTTTAAATGGACGGCTTCGGGTACAGTTTGTTTCCCTTTTTCTTTGGTCATTAATCCAGCAGAGGAAAGTGATCTAACACAGCACCATGGCACGAAGGGACAGACCCTAGAGCCTGTCTCTCTATGATGACTGTTCTTGTGCATCCAGACTGCCTATTGAAACTAACAATGCCTGCCACTGCTGCCGAAGAGGATCATCCAAACTCTGAAAATGAAACACATCACACAAAGGGATGAAAGAATTCTTATTCCACAGGGGCTTAGCTTGCAGCTGGTCATGCATGCCAGAGGGATGTGCCATGAGGATAAGAAAGAAGCTTCCAAAGAGAATGGCTGGGGCAGCCAGTTGAACATTTTGAAATACTTAGGGAACTATTCTTTTGAAACTTAGGCAAATAACTAGACTTTTTTTTATAGCTCAACTTGAGAGTCAGGGTGTTTTAATCACTGCAATTCACTTAGGTATGAATATTCTTGCAAGCAAAAGAAACTTAGAGAGTTTCTAATTGCTTATATATATTTGGGGGGTTCTGCACTCATAGTAAGAGATCATACTACATACCATTTTCCCCCTCTGGGAAACAGCTCCATGTTACTTTGGAGTTTAACACTGTTTGCAGGAATAAGTATTGGGTTTTTCTGCAAGTGATACAAGTATGTTGAATAATATGCTTGTTATACGAAATAGCACAGTGGTTAAGACCACAGACTTTGAGGTCAAATCAATGGTGACAATGATGCAGCACTCATTACGTGGCATCAGGTCCCGTGGGATCTAACAGGGTAACTTTGCCCACAAAATGTATTGCAATTAGAGTTAAGACTTTTAAGAACACTTCCCTGTGGCCACCGTTACCCCTGTCCTCTCAGCTGGCCTCAGCAAGTCATAATCAGGTCCCCTAGCCATGACTGTCTAATGGAGTGTTAAAAGCAGTATCTATGCTTTGGAAATATCGATAAGCCACCGTGAGGCATCATTCTTCTTATTCTCTAATAAACTTACACTATCCAAAACACAAACATTTGCCCTCCCTTCCTGGACCTTTTACACTCCAGTCTCAAAAAGCTCATCTTCCTCTATTACTGGATAAAAGTGAGAAACTCCTTTCATCATATATAACAGTACCACAAATCAGACTTCGTGATTCATTTTCACCTTTATACCAATGATTCCAAATAATTCCACTATAACTATATGTGTATCCATATGAAAATTGTTTAATCTAACTTAGCTTTTGATTCTTCATTGATAAAATGTAAATAATATCTGCCTTATGAGATTTTTGTGAAAAATAAGATGTTTATCTCATAGTTCAGTTACCACCATTAAGGGTGATTCAATAAATAATAGTTATTGTCTGTGCTACTCTCTATAACAGGACTAAGAAATAGTTCACATCAAAAACTGAAATGAGAAATGGAATATAATATTAAAAATATTCCCCTGCCTTGTCAGGATACTATTGTTGATTTGAACACTGTATCATGTTTCTTAGGTTAGATCATCCTTCTTAAGAAGCATTACTTCCTTAGAGGAGTATACCAAAGTGAATAGAATTCATTGGAAGAAATATTTCCTTCTACATATTCAACACATTAGTTCTAGCTAATGTCCTTCAGACCACTGTAAATATCTTCTTGCTTACAAGTGTCTTAACTTTTCAAAAAGCTACTATTATATTGTATACATAAATGCTGACATTGGAGGATTTCCATAATTGTTTTAATGTTTCTTGTCCCCCCCACACACTTCTACCACTGCTTCCACTCTCTTATTAGCTCTTCTAACTTCTCTCAAAAAGAGAAGACATTTCTCTATAGTACGATGAGAAGTCGTACTATAAAATAAAAGTTAAAATATATTTAAGAAAAATTAATTTTCACTCTCAGTCCTTCTACAGGAACTATCCCACTCAAAACTGCACAAAATGAAATTTTAGCCCTGAGTTCATTACCAACAACATATTCTGAAGACAAAAAGAAGCAAGCTTAAGAAAACTAAGAGAAAGACATATTTCTTTCCAAAGAAAACTGAGTATGGGCACCTGGTGGCTCAGTTAGTGATGCATCTATTTCAGCTCAGGTCATGATCCCAGAGTGTTGGGATCGAGTTCTGAGCTGGGCTCCCTGATCTGCAGGGAGTCCGCTTCTCCCTCTGCCCCTCCTCCTACTCGTTCTCTCTCTCTCTCTCTTCAAATAATTAAATAAAATCTTTGTTTAAAAAAAGGAAAGGGATTATAATGAGGAAAAATGTATATAGAGACAATGATATTTGTAGTATAATAGGAAATTATCCCTACATAAGAAAATAAAGCCCATAATCCATTTTTCCCTTAAAATTGTAAAATATCTTAAATTCAGACTCTATTCTAGTAAAAAATTAAAACAGAATTTAGATAAACCCTTACCACTAATTACTTTATATTGTGAAATTTTGTTCACAAATTTTTATACTAAAATCCTTTAATTAGGTGCCAAAGACAAAATAACCTAAAATTTCATTCTAAAGGAATTGAGCAACAATTTATGAAAACCAGTCATCATTTTTCTCACCATTCCTTTTAGCAGCACCAGTCCAAACAATCCCCAGATCCTGCCAATGCTCTTTCTTTTCCCACTGTTATTGCTTAAAATCCTAAATAATCTAATTACTTTCAACCGCCAACCTTTTTCATCCATCTTTATGCTTCTAGAATTATCTTCTTAAAAAATTTAAAAAAATAAAAAATAAACATAAATCCTCAAGGAATTTCCTTCACCTCCTTAAAAATCCTGAGTGGTTTATTGTTGAATAAAATCCAAACTCTAGTGTAGTACTCAAAGTCTTTCACAGTATGGCACAAAATTACAAATTGTAGTAATTAAATTGAAAGTAAAAGATATCCATTAACTGCCTGCTATGTGCCAGACTCCAAAGAGTAGTGGGTTAGTAGTGGAGATAAAAATGAAGCAGATGTAGTGCCTGTGCTCACAGAAGCCAGTGTGGTGAAGATGATGATTAGTTAGCTTAAAAACTGTAATGCAGTGTAGTGAGTATAGAACAAGGGAACCAACTACATGGTGCTAACATAATTAGATGATAGGTCTCAAACTCAAAGAGGAAAAAAGTGATAGTATGTTGGTTTTCCACTTCTGAGAATGATGAAGTAACAGAAACAGGACTTAGTCTCCTGTCTCAAACTACTACAAACTAGACAAAGTAATAGTTTACAGACATTGGACAACAAGCATCACATGCCAAGGTCAGCCTTACAACTACTATAGCTTACTGTTCAGAAAGAGTTACCAGACTACATCTTGGAAAGAGAGAACATGAGCAGAGCCTGCTTTGCCCAAGACCACACTGTTAACAAGTTGGGCTGGCCTTCAGAAATGGGTCTTTCTGATTGCAAAGTCCCAGAAGTTTTATTGTATTACTTCTCTGCCACTTTTAAATCTTTGCTTAGACCATTTGCTCAACCTAGAAATCAACTCACCCCTACCCTTCCATTCTCCCTTGCCCTACAGAAATCATGCTTCAAGGTTTCAGTTTACACATTACTTCATCTAATACAGTGCCTCTAATTCCATTCCCCAGCCATAGTGAAAATTACTATCATCTTCTACAATACTACATTACTTTGTTTTTTGCTTGTTTGTTTTAAATATACTATTTGTTTATTTAAGAGACAGAATGAGTGAGAGAGAGAGAGAACATATAAGCGGGGGCAGAGGGAGAAGGAGGAGCAGGCTCCCCTGCTGCGCAGGGAATACAATGTGGGATCATGACCTGAGTCGAAGACAGATGCTTAAACTGACTGAGCCACCCAGGTTCCCCTGCACTACCTTGTTTTTATTGTTTTACAGCATTAATTTTATTCTGTTCTATGTAATAATACTAATGCTAACCAACATTTATTGAGAGCTTATATTATAGCTCTAAATTCTGTGCCTGTACCCAACCACTGAATCCTCAGGATAATCCTAAATAGTAGGTATTATTTTCAGCCTCATTTTGTAGGTAAAGAAACTGAAACACAGTTAGGCTAAATAATTCACCTAAAGTTACACAACTACTGTCAGAGCAGGGATTCAAACCAAATAATTTAGTTCCAAAATCCTTGCACATAACCTCCCTGTTTCCCATCTGAACAGCCTACTAGACTTCTTGAATAGGGACAGTTCATATAACTAATCTTCTTATTTGTATATCTCATAGTACCCAGAACAATGTTTTATACCGAATATATACTCCATGTTATTTTCCATATGAATGAATAAACAAAGGAGCTCTATGGGGCTGTGGAGGAATAGTTATACTGAGTGTTATGCCAGAACTTCAGAAAACTCTGACCTATGGACAAAGCGTACCTATAATTCTTTGAGAAAAATCATTCTTCATCCTTGCAGCTCCTCAGAAATTTCATCCTCAACCATGAAAGCTTTTGCATCCTCCAGCTATGGAGTTCTTACTCCCATCTTAGCTATTTTCAATTCTGAAAAACTGTATAAAATATTTTATGTTTATTTTTAATGACCATAATGAAGCATGTTTCCTACATTTATTCTAAGCAGAGAATAACACTCCTGGTAATATTATATCTAGTTGGGGGTGCCTGGGTGGCTCAGTTGGCTAAGTGACTGCCTTCAGCTCAGGTCATGATCCCGGAGACCCAGGATCGAGTCCCACATCAGGCTTCCTGCTCGGCGGGAAGCCTGCTTCTCCCTCTCTCAGTCCCTCTGTTTGCGTTCCCTCTCTCGCTGTGTTTCTCTCTGTCAAATAAATAAATAAAATCTTTTTAAAAAAAGATTATATCTAGTTGGAAAATATGTATGTAGGGGTTAGAGTGAAAAGCCAGCCAAGGTAATAATAAAATAAAAATAACAAAAACAACTACCATATTCAAACACTTACCATGAGACAGGCACTTGCCTTATCATCATTATTAATAGCATTATAATGCCAGTGCATTATCTCATTTAACACTCAAATAATCATGAGCCCTGAAATTCTGGCATTTTCATTTCTTAGCAAGAGACTGAGTCAGATGAATTAAGAGTGTATTTTCTAAGTTAATATCCATTTTAATAAACTATAGTAGATGCTGAGAAATCATGGGACATTTACAATGAACTACATTTTTATCAATTACTGTTTTTCATCAACTTCATGACAAGTGTTCTATAATGGATTGCCAATGCTATTATTCTGCTTACATCGATAATATATATTCCACATTTACTCCACAAAAGTTCATTCACAAGTTAGTGCACTGTTTACTAAGTAATGTTGCCAGATTCTCAAGGTAGAACATAATGGTTACAGGACTTTAAATTAGATGGTCACATCCATTTGGGTAGTTAATAAGTGCTTGAATCAATGTACTCCATGAACTGATTTGAATAATCACGCTAGATGATCAAGAAGTTCCCTCCACTTACTCTCCAGGGCTGAGTCTTGTATGCAATAACCATAATTAAAGTAGAAGTAATGTAAATATACATGCACAGCTATAAAATACCCTAACCTCAGAATTAATCTTTGGTTTCTAAGTGTCTTGAATAGCCAAGGTTTATCAGAAAGCTTAAAATGTTTTTCTTTCATTTCTTTAACTTACCCTATTCTTGTAGTAAAAGCTGGTATGATAAACCTTCAATAATCCAATAACATATTGACCATACTTGAATAATAATAATGATAATATGTTATATTATGACATATCACATTATGACATATCACATTACATTATGCTATTAGTAGATATCAGTAATTGAGTACTTACTATACGTTGGATAAAAGATTGGGTGCTTTACCATCAAAAAGAATGAAATCTTGCCATTTGCAACAACATGGATGGAACTGGAGGGGATTATACTGAGCAGAATAAGTCAATCAGAGAAAGAAAATTATTATCTCATCTCTCTGATGTGAGGAATTTGAGAGGCAGGGCAGGGAGTTGTGGGGGGTAGGGAGGGGAAATGAAACAAGATGGGACCAGGAAGGGAGCCAAATCATAAGACACTCTTCATCTCAGGAAACAAACTGAGGGTTGCTGGGGGGGTGGGGGGAGGGATAGGGTTGCTGAGTTACGGAAAAAAAAATTTAAAAATATTAGGTGCTTTACTATATGATCTTGTTTAGTTTCCACCAGTCTGGGGATTTGGGATTTTCTTATCTGTGCTCTATAGAGAGTAAAATGGCTCAGAATGACTTGTCTATGGTCTCACAGACACTGTTCTAGAAGCAGAGCTTAAACCCACCTCAGGCTACTATAAATAATAATTTTGCAAAGTGGGAGTTTGCAAAATTAATATACAAAAATCAATAGCCTTCCTATATAAAAACAATATTATAGAAGAGAAGACTCTGTTTAGGATCACAAGTTTGTAAAAAAATATATAATAATAACCAGTTACATAAACAAATGAACAGAACACTAAGGAACAAACTTAGAAACAAATGTTTAAAACCTCTATAAGGAGAAAAGTACAACACTTTTGAAAGACACAAAAGCTACTGAACAAATGGAAAGAAGAAGCAGGTCTTGAATAAGAAGACTCAACCTCATAAAGATATTAACTGTCCCTATGTTGATTCACGAATTTATCACAATTCCAATAAAAATACCATCACGACTTCTCCCCACTCAAGGCCTGCTACCTGATTATAAAGTTCACTTGGAATAACAAGAAAGCAAGAACGTCAGGACATCCCTGAAAAAGAAGTGCACTAGTGGGGGTGAAGGTGAAGGGAGGCTAACACTTCAGATATTAACACATAATCTAAAACCTCTACAATTAAAATAATGTAATCATGGGACATGAATAGACAGACCCATGGCAGAGAATGAAAAATATAAAAATATGTATGACTGCACAGGAAAATTTCCAATAGGAAACCATGCAAGTAGCGGAAGAAAGCTTTGATGAATTCCTTTACAAACTGCAAGTGGGCAAAATTTGTAATAAAATTATGTCTCAATGACATCAGTCCCAACAAAGTCAAGTAAATATTATTAATGGTCAGATGATCAACATTCTTGTGTAATGTATGGATAGCAAAATCCACCATACCTCTGGGAATAATAGAAATTGCAGAATCACTTAGTACAATAAACTCTAATACCTTCTCTTTCTTCATGACCACTTTTTAACTCAGGCAGAAAGATTGTATTGATATAACCAAAACCTAGGAGAAAGAACCTAAATCACATCTGTTGGATTTATTGGAAATAAAGTGCACTACCCCATATCCCAATTCATATCCAAGACTTTCTGGATTTCAGCACTATATTTACCTTTCAAAGGGATTACATTCTGAATATCTTAACCCATTATTTATATGAACAAATGTATAAGTATTTCTATGTGTGACAGGGTAAGGGCCCTGAATAGATATTTAGATTTATCCTATAATTAAAAATAATTAAGAATGCAAAAATGCCAAAGCTCTGTAAACAGAATCTTCAAAAATTTGTTGTGGAGAAGGACCCCTGGTGTCCAGCTGGATTCAAGCCAGTCTATAGGGTGGCTGTTGACTGCATAGCATTTGAGTCCACGATGAGACAGCATCTTTGCTGACTTTGGGATATTTTACTTCACTATCAAAGATGTCAAGCCTCTAAAATTTGTAAAGATGACAAATTAGGAAGAAATATTTTGTTTGTTTTATATGTTTCCCAATAAACATTTCAAGAAGCATAACATAGATTCTCTGGACACCTAATATGCCATGACGGACTGGTAGGAATGTATCTCAGACACAATAGTTACAGTGTCTGACCGGTATCTCCAGCACATATAGATTAACACCTACATTTATAAAAATGAGTTCTATCTCCAAAACTAGCTTCCAAGAAAGCTTTTTAAAAAACAACATAAAAATGGTACATTGGCAAAAGACATGATCACAGCCTCGCTGTACACTAACATTGCCTTGCAAATGAAAACCTGCAGTATTCCTTATGATCAGGGTTTCACCCATTTATTTGGTTAATCATTCAAATGGCTAAACAGACCTCTAATTTGAAAATAAAAACCAATTGATGCAATCACAAACAAGTTCTAAAATTGCGGTTTATAAAAATTGAAATCTTGTTCTAAGCCAAAACACACACACAGTTACCTTTTCCTAATCAGAGCATTCATTTCTCCTCATTATGATCTCACAAGCACATTAAAATCTTATTAACATTAATTACTTCTGAGCGCCTATGCATGAGCAGTGACAGTCGTGAGCGTGCGCGTGTCTGGATCATATCTACATTTATATACCTTGCTGCACTTTGCTTATAAAACATGTGAAAATATTTCTGCTAACACCAATTAGCTAATTTCACACACACAGATAGTAAACTGCTGTCTCACTGCAGAGCCTACCAGAGACCTGTAAACATATGGACAAACGGACAAGAAAGAAAACAGAAATACCTCTTGAATGTGAGAAATAAAACACCCTACACTTAAGCCTTAATTCTTGAGGTACAAACAACTTGAAAGAATAAAAATAACAAAAAAATTAAAAGTCATTAAAAAATTTACAAAGCATCCTATTTTCTACCCAGATGGATTCAATGATAAAAGTGATAGACACAGAGAAAAACTGGCAAGCAAAAAGCAGCTGACACAGGAGAGATAGAAAGAAACAGATAAACAAAGAGACGGAAGTGTGTCCTTCTTTATATGTGTACACATGCACACACACATACACACACACACACTGACATATCTGCTCCACATAATTATACTTAATTTGAACAAAAAAATATAAACTTTACACTAACCATAAGGTAAGAATTATAACACACCACACTTCAAAATCAAGCAGGTCCATCTACACAAGCAAATAAAATTTCTGCTCATCCCAAATGATTTATGAATTCTACTTATACCAGAACATTGTATATAGAAGCCATTCATCCCTACAACAGAAATAAGTGCAGAAAAGCAGGCAATTATAGCCATAAAACTATATGTAATCTTTATCTCTTTTCTTCACATTCTCCTCTCAACATACAACTATTTTACCATTCACACATACATTCCACCAAATTGTCCTTCTTTCCCCCATCATCCAACCTGTAGTAGGAATTTTCATAAAGAATTAACCATTGATCATTATAGCCACATTTTCTTGAGGATCCATGTATCTATCTTCTCTTCACAGCCTACAGTTTGTATAAATCCAAATCCCTATTGAACACTATTGCATCTATATCCACACATTCTACCCTAAGTCTTTCTGCCATCTTTAATTTCTCTGTTACTATTGACCACTACACCAACACCATATCATCTTCCCAAAGAAAATATTTCAAAATTCCTATGTAAGATAGAAGGCATTGGCAAAAGAAAAAAAGTTCATATTTAGTTCCATAATGACTTATTCAGTCATTAAAAAACACTTAACTTCATTGGGTCACAATTCCTATGTTTGCAGGAAAAGAGAAATAATAATAACTTAATCCCAAGAGTATTTTAATGATTATACTCATTAAATGATTTTCAGAATGTTTCACTAAGAATGAAATATAGAGAATAGGATATGTTCAACCATCCAGCACAATTAATGCTCTAGTCCATTTAAGCAGGTATAACTCATTCCAAAATTCCAATGTTCTACCTATTGTCTAGCAGCCTCATTGATCTATTACGGGGTCCAATGACATATGGCAATACAAGCGTGCACTCTACAAGTATGATATGTAACAAAGGCCAGTGCATATTAGAGAAGAAATGGTAGAGAGATTTCTGAATCTTTATGAAATAGTATTTAAAATATATGGCACTGGTATCGATATAAAGTTTAGCCAAGAATTCAGTAGACACAAATACTGAATTTTATTTTAATTTAATGTTTCATTTAAGTTATTTTAATTTAATGTTATTCAACATGCTCATAACTCAGAACAAAAATTAGTGGATATTCCTTAGGAAACTTAAAACATGCTAATATAAACATCATAGCAAATGAAGTATTATAACTTTTCTTCTTTATATAACCTGGAGGATAATAAAATAAGGCTGAATATAGTAAAATGGTATTTAAAGATGAACAAGAGTTATTTCAAGTAATTACCAACTTGCCATAACAATTCAAAATAAAATAAAATCATCATCTCTATGAAGTTCACATAGACTTCATATATGTCAATAGCCATTGTCATAGTACTATTTATCACTTGCAAGTCTTCCGACTTACCAGATTTATCAAACAGAATCAAGCATGCCCTTTACAAGAAAGTCTAGAGAACAGAGAAAAGAAAAAATTGAAACCTAAAAATCTGGTGGTTGCCTATCAGAACAGAAGAGAATGCTATGCTTTAAAAATATACTCATTTTTAATTAGTAAACTTAAATATTTGTTTATATAGGTTATTTCTAACAGAATCTGGGAATCACAAATTAAAGTATTAGCAGTCACTGCCAAATGAAGATCAATTTGATTTTATTTTTAAATCTCTAAATTTACAGGTAACTAGAAAAATACGATCTATAACAAAAAATCAATTTACATGGATATTTTCAAGAAAATATTGCATTAAGAACAATCCCTAATGATCAGAAAAGTATGGAAAAGAGTAGGCAGCAAAGAAATAATTTTGGGTAGACACCAAAAAGCCCTACAAGGCTAAATATTATCAGTCTGCCTGTTGCAGATTGCTTTACAATGATCAATTGACATATGACCACAAAAGAACTAGCAAAAAGTGCAAAAAATAGGTTGAGACTTAGGCCCCACCTTCTCTCTCATAATACCACATCACAAACTGCAAAGATTAGGTGGCCGAATTTTAACATCAAAGGTATACTTGGCATTTGAACCAGATCTAAGAATTATGGCCTTTGTTTTCCAGTAAAACCTAATAAGCTGGGATTTACTTAACTCTTTCCTGTTGTTTTTTTTTTTTCTTGAGCTTCTCAAGGATTACTGAAATTGAAGACTACATATGAAAAAGATAGTTCATCATTTCCAAAAAAGATATTCATCCAGATTGCCCTCCAATCCGTGAAATCTGAGATGCCTAAGGAGTCTTCTTTGTGAAAGTCTTACAAATATATCCAAAGATGGTGAGTCCCATATGGCTCTGATAAATGAAACCCGTTATTGTGAATTTTAAGCTCTTCTTTAAAACAAAACACTACTGGGTGAATTTGGTGCTCATGAAATAGAGCACTAATTGCGTGGCCTAACAACACTCTGAATCCTCTCCCTAGCAGACATTTTAAGTTGTGCCAAATTGGTTTTGGGATGTGAACAAATATCCTGGAGCCAGACTCTCACATGCACGCACTACTCCCTGGAAGTAAGTTGGACACTCTTGGAAACTGCATTAACTCTTTCAGGCCACCAGGGAACTAACTCTCACTAAAAGAAAGGCCTCTTTTAAGAGGAAAACAAGTCATTCAGTCTAAAGTTAAACCCAAGTAAATGGTGAAATAGCAAAACTGGTTTGGGACCATTTTGACACTAAAGTATCCTTAGATATTAGATAGCCCCTACACCTCAATGGATGCTTATTCAAATGTATCCAGAAAATCTTATTCGTCTTTTCCTATGTGTGCATAATTTCCAAGACATTAATAAGAGTTGTGTGCATTCAGGAGAGGAGAATTCATTTTAAGCTTAATATGCCACATTTGCCTCAGGCACAGTGATAAGAAACTTTTGTTTCTTTGGTAACCACTTTCACCTTATTAGAACAGAAAACTTCTTGACTTTGTGTCTCACCACATGAAATATAATTTCCACACTATAATTTTTTCTATGGTCTTTCTATCCTGGTTCAGAAGGATGACTACAAATCTGGAATTGCATATTTAAACGGCAATTAATCTATTCCCATCTCCCTCTCACTCGAATTTAGGAATTACTAAAAATCAATTTAAAAAAAAAATTAAAAGCACCCACATGAAAAAAAATATTATAACTACTAGCTTCTTCTTTCTTTCTCTCTTTCTTTTTTTACTCTTAATTTATTCAGAAGCAATTTCTCAGGAACAAGTTATTATATTTTTAAGGAATTTTAATTAAGCATTTTATTTGCAGTATGCTGAAAGCAGCATTTCCCCTTTTAACTCACTGATAAATATCCTGGGTTATACGTGTCTTCAAGATTATCCAAACTCCACTAACTATTATTTTACACTTCTAGGTCACTATGATTCTGTGGCTGCCACTCTCCTTTCATCTAAAGGCTTACTAAGGCATAAATTTTTAAAAAATTACTTTTGGGGCTTAGAAAATAACTAAATTCCCAAGAAGAAGGTTTTATTTTTTTTAACCACTTCTAGTTTAAGCCTTCTGCAATATATTTCCTGGAGAACCATATTTAATTTCCTGACAATTGGTGTGAATTTAAGAATATTTCCAAAAGCTTATGTTCCATTTCTAACAAAGCTTTATATTCTAGCAATTAGCCTGTGTGTGCTGCTGCCAAAGGCTCTATTACTAAGATATAAACAACAACAACTTATTTCCTAAAAAGAAATAAGCTGCTATTTACAAGTAGATAGGACACATTTGGTGAATCAAATGTGTAGCTCTTTCCGACCTCGACTACTTCAAACTGCAATTCTTAGAACAGAACCCAAGTCTGCGGATGTGTCAACATAAGGACACATACCTCACTTATACTGGGGTTATTAGTACTCTGAATAACTCTTAAATATTTCCAAATAAAAATTTACAGGATTTCGGGATGCCTGGGTGGTTCAGTTGGTTAAGCGACTGCCTTTGGCTCAGGTCATGATTCCAGAGACCCGGGATCGAGTCCCACATCGGGCTCCCTGCTCGGTGGGAAGCCTGCTTCTCCCTCTCCCCCACCCCCCCTGCTTGTGTTCCCTCTCTCACTGTGTTTCTCGCTGTCAAATAAATAAAATTTAAAAAAAAATTACAGGATTTCTTAGTGCACTGGGACCTATTTGTAGGGGGTCTGAAATCATAACATTACTTCTGTGCTCTGTTGCGTACTTGTTTGGTTCATTACAAATAACCAAGTACAACTCATTTTCTAGTTGAGCTTGTTTGAAATCTTGAACCATATTAATGACATTAAAAGGTAGTTGGTAATACTCAACAGGTATTAATGACATTAAAATGTAGTTGGTAATACAACAGCACCTCAACATCAAAAAAGTTTTATCTATTTTTTTTAAAGATTTTATTTATTTATTTGACAGAGAAAAACACAGCTAGAGAGGGAGCAAGGAGGGGGAGTGAAAGAGGGAGAAGCAGGCTTCCTCCCGAGCAGGCAGCCGGATGTGGGGCTCAATTCCGGGACTCCGGGATCATGACCTGGGCTGAAGGCAGTCACTTAACCAACTGAGCCACCCAGGCACCCCAGTTTTATATATTTTTAAAGCAAATATTTATTACATCAGTGAAGAATTGACTCAGTACATACCCACCATGTCAGCAAAGTGATACTAGGGCCAAGAAGCAATTTTCCCACGGGGTCCAAACAGAGGGAATATTTGAGGCAGTTATAAACTCTTTATGGAAGACTAAGACTCTGATTCATATTTCTACTGAGGTCCCTTTTTCACCCTAAATTCATATAATGACATCAATTTAGGAAAAAAAGGTATTAAAACATAGCATATGTTCATTTCAAAATCCTATGATAAATTCTCATTAGAGGGCGCCTGGGTGGCTCAGTGGATTAAAGCCTCTGCCTTCAGCTCAGGTCCTGATCTCAGGGTCCTGGGATGGAGGCCCGCATTGGGCTCTCTGCTCAGCAGGGAGCCTGCTTCCTCCTCTTTCTCTGCCTGCCTCTCTGCCTACTTGTGATTTCTCTCTCTCTCTGAAATAAATAAATAAATAATCTTAAAAAAAATTCTAATTAGGACTTTTAAAAATAATGGCCTTTATTAGTAGTATCCATATATTTCTTCTTTGTTAGGTTTGTATTTTAATTCCAGTATAGTTAATATACAATGTTATATTAGTTTTGAGTGTACACTATAGCGATTCAACAATTCTATATATTATTCAGTGCTCATCATAATAAGTGTACTTGTATGCTTAAATTTCTTTCTCTTTCTCTTTTGTGTATTTACTATATGTAAATGTATACTTCATGGTAACTCACAAAAGATAAGGAGAAAGGAATATAAGTATACAACTAAAATCAAGCCACAAATGAAGTGCAAGAGAAGAAAAAAGGAATAGAGAACTACAAAAATAATTAGACATAATTAACAAAATGGCAATAAGCACATATCTATCAATAATTACTTTAAATGTAAATGGACTAAATTCTCCAATCAAAAGGCAGGGTAGCTGAATGGATTAAAAAAACAAGACCCGGGCGCCTGGGTGGCTCAGTGGGTTAAAGCCTCTGCCTTTGGCTCAAGTCATGATCTCAGGGTCCTGGGATTGAGGCCTGCATCAGGCCCTCTGCTCAGCAGGGAGCCTGCTTCCTCCCCTCTGCCTGCCTCTCTGCCTACTTGTGATCTCTCTGTGTCAAATAAATAAATAAAATCTTAAAAAAAAAAAAAAAGACCCATCTATAGGCTGTCTACAAAAACTCACTTTAGGTGTAAGGACACACATAGATGGAAAGTGAAGGGATGGAAAAAGATATTCTATGCAAATAGAAACCAAAAGAAAGCTGGAGTAGCTATACTGACAGCAGACAAAATAGACTTTGAAACAAAAACTGTAATAATAGACAAAGAGGGGCATTATATAATGATAAAAGGGTCAATCCACCAAAAAATATAACATTTATAAATATTTATATACTCAACATAGGAACCCCTAAATATATAAGGCAAATATTAATAGACCATAAGGGACAAAATAGACAAAAATACAGTAACAGTAGGGGACTTTAATAACCCACTTACATATATGGATAAATCATACAGATAGAAAATTAATAAGGCAACATTGGCCATAAATGACATGTTGGACCTGATGAAGTTAATGTATATTTATTAAATATCCAAAAGCAACAGAATACACATTCTTCTCAAGTACACATGAAACATTTTCCAAGATAGATAATATGTTAAAATACAAAACAAGTCTTAATAAAATTAAGAGGATTGAAATCCTATTAAGCATCTTCTCTGACCATAATGGTATGAAACTAGAAAGTAATTACACAAAGAAAACTAGAACATTCACAAATATCTGCAGGCTAAACAACATGCTACTGGGTCACCCAATGGGTCAAAGAAGAAATCAAAAGATAAATCAAAAAATATCATGAGGTAGCTGAAAGTGGAATGTTAGCATATCAAAATTTATGCAATGCATTAAGAGCAATTCTAATAGGAAAGTCATGAAATAAATGCCTACCTTAAGAAACAAGAAGAGTCTCAAATAAACAACTTTACAACTCAAGTAATTAGAAAAAAAATAAACAAAATTAGAAGAAGAAGTAACCAAGATCAGAGGAGAAATAAATTAAATAGACCCTAAAAAAAAACAATAAAAAAGATCAATGAAATTCTAAGCTGGCTCTTTGAAAAGATAAACAAAATTGACAAACTTTTAGCTATGTTCACCATGAGAGAGGATTCAAATAAATAAAATCAGAAATGAAAGAGGAGATGTTACAACTGATCCCACAGAAACACAAAAGATCATAAGAGACTACTTTGAACAATTATGTGCTAACAAACTGTGCAACCTATAAGAAATGGATAAATTCCTAAAAACATACAACCTACTGACACTGAAGCATGATGAAATAAAAAATCTGAACAGACTCATTATTAGCAGAGAGGCCAAATCAGTCATCAAAAACCTCCCCAGAAAAAAAAAAAAAAAAAAAAAAAAAAAAAAAAAAAAAAAAAAAAACCTCCCCAGAAACAAAGTCTAAGACAAGAAAGCTTCACTGGCAAATTCTATAAAATACTCAAGGATGAATTAATGCCAATCCTCCTCAAACTCTTCCAATAACAGAAAAGGAAAGAACTCTTCCAGACTCATTTTATAAGGCCAGCATTACCTTAATATCAAAACCAGGCAAGAATGGCACAAGGAAAGAATATTATAGGCCAATATCCCTGATAAACATAGATGCAAAATTCCTCAACAAAATATT
Organism: Spilogale gracilis; assembly: GCA_004023965.1. Lineage (NCBI taxonomy): Eukaryota > Metazoa > Chordata > Mammalia > Carnivora > Mephitidae > Spilogale > Spilogale gracilis. The sequence goes on along the minus strand of PITA01008289.1, from coordinate 66,039 downwards.
AGCAAACCAAATTCAACAACATTAAAAGGATCATACATTATGTTCAAGGGAGAATTATTCAAGGGATTCAAGGATATTTCAATATCTACATATCAGTCAATGCAATATACAACCATAACAAAAGATAAAAATCATATGCTCATCTCAACAGATACAGATAAAGCATTTGACAAAATTCTACATTCATTTATGATTAAAAAAAAAAACTCTCAACAAAGTGGGTATATAGGGAACATACCTCAACATAATATATAATATGACAAGCCAACAGCTAACATCATAAAGCTTTTCCACTGAGATCACAAACAAGACAGGGATGCCTACTCTCACCACTTTTATTCAGTATAGTATTGGAAGTCCTAGCATGCTTCCTGATTTCAAAGTATGTTATAAAGCTATAGCACTTAAAACAGTATTTTACTGGCATAAGTACTGACACACAGATCAACAGAACAGAACAAGGAGGCCAAAAATAAGCCTACATATATATAATCAATTAACTTACAACAAAGGAGTATATAATAGGGAAAGGAGAGTCTCTTCAACAAATAGAGCTGAGAAAACTGGACATATGTAAAAGGATGAAACTGGACACTATCATACACCATACATAAAAATTAACTCAAAATGGAATAAGGACTTGAACATAAGATGAACCATAAAACTCCTAGAAGAAAACATAAGCAGTAAGCTTCCTGACATTAGTCTTGGTGATGATTTTTAATGTGACACCAAAAGCAAAATCAACAAAAGCAGAAATAAGTAAGTGGGACTACATCCAATTAAAGAACTTCTGCTCAGCAAAGGAAACCATCAACATAATGAAAAAGCAACTTACTGAATGGTAGAAAATATTTGCAAACCATATATCTGATAAGGGGTTAATACCTAAAATATATAAAAAACTCAATAGAAAAAAAACATAAATAATCCAATTAAAAAAATGGACAGAAGAACTGAATATAAACATTTTTCCTAAGAAGACACACAGATGGCCAGCAGGTACATGAAAAGACACTCTACATCATTAATCATCAGGAAAATACAAATAAAAACCACAATGAGATATCACCTCACATCTGTTAGAATGGCTATTATCAAAAAGACTACCAATAATTGCTGGCAAGATATGGAGCAAAAGGAATCCTGGTGTACTGCTGGTGGAAATGTAAATTGATACATCCATTATGAAAAACAGTACGGAGGTTCCTCAAATAAATGAAAACAGAACTACAATAATATGACCCAGTAATTCCACTTCTAGGTATTCAAAGAAAATGAAAACACTAATTCCAACAAGCACCCCATGTTTACCACAACATTACTTACAGTAGCCAAGATATGGAAACAACCTAAGGGTCCATCAGTGAAAATGAAGAAAGAGGATGTGATATATATGTATATATGTATATGTGTACATATATTCCATTTTATATATATACATATATAAAATATTATTTGGCCATAAAAAATGAAATTGTGCCACTTAAGACAACATGAATGGACATCTAGAGCATTATACTAAGAGAAATAAGCCAGAGAAAGATAAATACCATATGATCTCTCTTACATGTGGAATCTAAAAAAAAAAATCTTTTTTAATTAAAAAAACTAAGCTTATAGATGGAACAGATTGATGGTTGACAGAAGTGGGAAATGGGGGAAGGAACTGTTAAACTATTTTTGTTTTTTTGTTGTTAAACTGAAAAATAATTTTTAAAAAAACCTAAGGAAATCTGAATAAACTATAGATATTAGTTAATAATAATGTATCAATATCAGTTCACTAATTTTAACAAATGGACTGTATTAATGTAAATGTTACTTAAGGTGAATCCATGGTTGGGAGGGCGAATAATATGCAGACTCTACTATCTGCTCAATTTGTTTTTTTGTAAATCTAAAAAAAGACAAAAAAACAATGGCCTACCTTTTATTAGGTGTCACCACATTTTTACATTTTACATGTTTAGAAGTGTGCCATGAGTTCAGAACTAGTTTATTCAAAACACTTTTTTTCTATTCCATGTTCATTACCCACGTACACCAATAAAATAGAGGCAGAAAGCTTGACATGATATACACTGTCCTTAAACGTCAGCTAGTTATAAATGGTCTTAAGTCAAAATACACCATCAACCAGCTTCTAAACCTGAAATTAAAAGCAGAATAATTTTTTAGATGTTAAAAAATAGTAGCAGAAAAGAAAAAAAAGAGGAGGAAAGTAAAAGGGAATAGAGAGATTAGAAGGACATCTTGATCTACAGAGAAAGTGCACTGACCAATTGTATTATTGAAGCAATGAGTAACCTAGTTCCCAGGACTGACTCCAACAATGAAAACTACTGTGTACCTTTAGCCAACTTATTTGACCTCTAACTTATTGCATCTATTTCCTAATCTGTAAAACAGAGGTAAATTTCAAACACCAATTGCTTTCTGTAGCCCTACACTGGCTAGGATCTTTTAAAATTTATTCCCTGAGCCAAAACCTCACCCACATGCCATCCGTTATTTTCCCTCCTTTTTCCTGTCTCCTTTGCCTCGGCAGAGAAATAAAATTAGCAGTCAAAATTAAACAAGCCCAGTGGGCAAGACAGGCTTGGTTTAAGGAAAAGAATAGAGTAAGTTGTGTGAAATTGTTTATTTGGCCCCAAAAGGTTCATTGTTGGAATATTACCTCCCACAACCAGCTCCACTGGGATTTTTCTCAGGAAAATGGAGAACTGTTTTAAGATAGACATGCCCTTTAAGCTGGTCTCAAATCAAAATAAGTTTAGGATATTCAAAAACACCCTACAGGATTTTCTCTGTGGAGTCTAAATAAATCACTGACCAAATTTTCCAATTTATGCTCTGCTGCTAAATGGGACTTTCTAAAAAATCATGTTTTAACTTCTACATATGAAAAAGAGTATAGGTAAACTTCATTATACATCTTCACCCTTCCTTCTTCATGGTAGCATTAATTCGCCTGATAGAGTTTAAAAGAATGCCACTTGGGAAAAGACCACGCTTAGAAAAGAAAGTTAAAATAGAACCCAAATTTCCAATAAACTTGAAAATCAACTAAAGACAACAATATATCCCCTGGCTAGTGGGTCTTTTAAAAAAAATGTATCTTTGAAAATATAATTACAAAACAATATATATAATTACAGAGGCATTAAGAATATCTCTGAAATATATGCATATTAAACTTTATAAAATCATAATTAGTTTTTCACCTAAAAATGCATTTCAGAGATCCTTTAAATTATTAATATTTCTACCATACTTAAAATATTATTAAATCTATAAAAATGTATACATAACATTTTTAACAATTCATTTACTTAGTAAATGAGAAATTGTATTAGTTTGTACACTACACTATGTACCTAGGCTGTCATTTTATACTATTAGGTGTACAGCTTTTTAAAAACTTTTTTTTAAAACAAGAACATCAAAAATGCTTAGGATTCAGTTTTTAGATTTTAGGAAGCACTGTTCCATTGATACTACTTATATTTGCTTTGGATCTTAAATATAAATAAATTATTTTAAGACCAACAACAATGGCTATGCTATGAAATTATTGTGTTTCTATTATAGATAAGATTAAAATTTTCATTCAAATAATCTGTTCCATCAAAGAGTTTCAACTCTCAAATAAAAATATGAACAAAAGATTGTTTACTTCAGTGGATTTTCCCTAAAGTATTAGGTATGATTAACACCAAACTTTACAAGACTTAAAAAAAAAAAAATCACTGGATTAATTAAGTGTGGCGAAATTGTTTGTTCCCTAGAAAGGAAATGAATTTAAGTCCCACAAAGTTTAATTATTATTTAGTGGCTTCTACTTACCAAACAGAGTAACAGCTTAACTCTGAAGGTTGACTGTACAGTCAGAAATTACGTATCTGGTGGTTAAGAGCACCAACTACTGTCAAATTTAGATTAAACTAGAGTTCAATCCTGGTTCTGCCACTGACTAGACTGCAATCTTCAGTAAGTCACTTAATCATCTCAGTTCAGGCTTTCTTCATCTACAAACTGGGTTAAGAAACTCCTAATACCAAAGGTATGGGGATTAAAGGAGATCTCACAGACAATGTTCTTTAAGAGTTCAATAACTATGATTATGATTACTACTTAGACCCCTTAGAAAACTTGAATTCTACCTCTGTCTAAAAGTTACTTCTCAATGACAGAGTAAGAAAAAAAATGTCAATTTATTTTACATGGTGAAAGTGATAATTATTATACCATATTGGTAATACACTTTGTGGCCCTCAAGACTAGACATTATCATTTAACCTAACAGGAATATGGAAAAGATTTACTAATTAAGGGGGAAAATAATATGATATAGTAGAATAGAGTATAGGCTCTGAGTCTGGCTTTGATGTTTAACAGCTGTGTGAAACTGGCTACCTACTCTATGAGCTTCACTGTTGTTTGTTTGTCTTTTGGTTTTTGTGGGGGTTTTTTTGTCTGAACAGAGGCAGAATACCAGGGTATACAACAGAGTTGTTGTAAAGACTAAATGAAGCAATTTATGTGAAAGGGACTCAGTAAATTCTTTTATTCTTAATTCTAGGGTTATAGGGGCAAGAGTGGTAATTGTTTTTCAAGGCTGAACTTTTCTTACAAAGCTGTATCAACTTCGTTCTTCTATGTAAAATAAGATTATATTTCATTAGAGAATAATGTGAATTATGAGAAAGAACTCAGGTGCAACAGTGAATATAGCTGAACAACACACCATAAAAACAAGAGCAGGGATTCCCAAACCTTGTAATTTACTAGAATCTGTGAAGTAGTTTCTATAAAATATTGATGCCCAAATCTAGATCTAAAGATTCTGATTTAGGATATCTGGCAGTAGAAGCTGATTATGTTGTATAATAGCTAAGGAAAGCAGTATTTTCTAACCTGTGTGAACCAGGTAGAACCCAGGATACCCAAGTTCCATCCTAGACCTATTAGAGATGGAGCTCAGAAATCTGAATTGTAACAAATACCCTAGGTAATTTTAGAGTACACTAAAGATTAAAAAAATATATATATAGACTGGAGTCCAATACCACAATATCAAAAAGGTATATAAAATTTTTATCCTAGTTTGTGATTTTAAATGTTTTCCATTCTATTTTAATAAATTTATCACCACTAAAAAATAAACTTATGAGTGATAGGTAAAATATTTACCCAAAGAAAACATGAATTTTAGATTCATAAACATTATCATTATTATTATTACAGGTTTTTAAACCAAAACATTGGTAATGGGGTAAACATTACATCTATCTCCAGAGCCTGCAACCACTGGAAACAGTCCAAATAAGATGCCATTAGTTTCAGTGTTTTGTTTTGTTTTTTTTTTAAAGATTTTATTTATTTATTTGACAGAGAGAAACACAGCTAGAGAGGGAACACAAGCAGGGGGAGTGAGAGAGGGAAAAGCAGGCTTCCCGCGGAGCAGGGAGACCGATGTGGGGCTCCATCCCCGGTGTCCGAAATCATGACCTGAGCCGAAGGCAGTCGCTTAACCAACTGAGCCACCCAGGCGCCCCTAGTTTCAGTGTTTTTAAAACTCATCTGTGTGTTTTGTTTTGACTTAGGTTTCTATTATCCAATCCTCCTTTAACTAGAAGCAATAATAATAAATATTATTAATATTGGTATAGGGTTGGGCACCTGGGTGGCTCAGTGGGTTAAAGCCTCTGCCTTCAGCTCAGGTAATGATCTCAGGGTCCTGGGATCGAGGCCCCTGTCAGCTCTCTGCTCAGCGGGGAGCCTGCTTCCTCCTCTCTCTCTGCCTGCCTCCACCTACCTGTGATCTCTCTCTCTGTCAAATAAATAAATAAAATCTTTAAAAAAAAAGATATCGGTACAGGGTTTTACTATTTATGAAGAAATTCCATATACATGAACTCCTTTAAACCTCAAAATTACCTTGTGAGGTCGATGGGAAGGGTAACATTTATTACTACCTTTCTGCAAAGAAGCAAAAAACCTGAAGCAACTTGCCTAAAGTCAGACTGGTGTTTGCTGTTGTTTATGGTGATACTTGGAACTGAAATCCCAGATGTAAATTCCAATGCAAAAATTCTGAAATTTAAAATTTAGCACTTATTTGTGTTACTAAAAAATAATTCAAAATAGTATGAAAGAATTTTAAAATTGCAAATAGTCCATAGTCCCATACTGAAGCATGGGTTTACCTTACTACTTAAAGTTACCGTAATTTATTTTATGGTTAAAGGATAGAAGGAAAAATGGAGCTCAACTAATCAAAATCAAATAAAGAAAAAAGTTAACCAAAAAATTGGAATGCCCATTAGTTGTAATACAACTTTCCCTGCCCACATGCAGTTCAACCCTCTATTAGAAAACTTCTGTGCCTTAGTTTCCTCTTCTAAAACTGGAATATCGAATAGCACTTTCAAAGGCTAGCCATTTAATTTTAAGCTGTCGTAGTACTCTAAAAACTGTTAAACCAAATATACAACTAGAGTAATACTAACATGTGTCCAACCCCTACAAAAGCCCTGAATCCAAAGTATCTTAAGAACAACTAGTCCAGCCTGCTCATTTTATGCATGGGAAACAGACCTAAAAAGATTAGGTATCTTACCCAAGATAATATAGCAAATTTGATATAAAGCTAAAACTACAAATTACAAATCATTACCCCAGAGTCAACCACAATATACACTGGCAAATAGGCAATGCAATTTTTTTTACAGCCAAAAACAAACAGCCATTTTAATGTGAGAGAAAGTAAATTTATAAAGGGATACGTATTTGGAAAGGAGGTAGTATCAGACGTATTTTTCCAAAGAAAAAAGGCCCTAAAATTATTTAAAATCAAAAAAATAAAAATAAAACAAATAAGAAGTTATAAACCAGCCAGACATAGTCATTCATTCAGATCTCAAACGTCTGAGTGCCTCTGGGCTGAATGCCATAGAAAGTTCTGGAGGCAGAAGGATGAATAAGACACAGACTCTATCCTTGAGAAGCTCATGATTTAGTTGGAAGATACACTTACAAGCAATACAAAACAATAGAAAAATGTATTATAAACAATACAGTGTGAACGTGATATTACCAGAGCATATAAAAGTTGCTCTGAGAATGAGCAGGAAGGAGTACCTCACTGTCTGGAATGACTGGCTGAAGGCTTTCTAAGTGGTAATTAGGTGAGTTTCTCTGACAATCCTTGCCTTCTTCATCCCCAGTTCTAACTGAACACATCCCTGTTTGTGCCTATAATTTTTAAAGTATTTTTAATATACAGTGGAATGAAGGTAGGGGTAAAATGCACACAACCTAATTTCTCCCTGGGTAGTAAGAATTGCCAAACACATTAAAACATAGATTTTTGTGCAACTACTGCAAAAGCAGAGCTTGAAACAATTTGCCAAATTTTTGCAATGTCCTGTTCTTTCCTTTTCACTGGCTCATGCGTCAGGGACACAAGGTGGCACTGTCGTGCTGACATTCATTTCAGGGCCCTTTCTAAATGGACAATTTGGAAAGAGGCAAAGGCCCTACTGTGACAACTAAAACCAAAGTGATATTACTGGCCTTCTCTTAGGTCTACCAGCATTAATGGTGGCTGAGGAAGGAGTAAATCGTTTTGCATCTCATGAATATCGCATGATGCCTGTATAGAAGAGAACATATTCTCTGATGGTTTCTGCAAAGTGTCATGTTGTGTGTTCATGGAAGTGTCCAAAGGAATATAGTGCCCTTCTGCCAGTGGAAAGTCAGAAGTGAACTGTTTACCATGGGCAAGGCCATGGACAATGGACCGCCTCTCCACCTAGTGGCCAGTGGGGAGGAGTGGAACCATAGTGTTTCACTCATTTAAAAGCAGCCCCTTTATCAAACCAACCATAGGCAATTATGTCACTTTGTCTGACAAATGGCAATTTTGAGTTTACTGCATTAATTGAATCATTAAATAGATCCAATAATGCACTGTGACATCCACTTAAGCTTAAGAACAGGACATTAAGCTAAGGACAATGACCAAAGAAATAAAGTATGTATGCTGTCTCAGATCAACTAAAATCCCTTTATTCTTCCATCATTACCAACCTAAACTTCTCTCCAGATGTTTATGATTTATAGGTAGAAAATGCAAGCAGAATTACCTACATACATAGCTATTTAAAATAAAATCATACATTCTTAAAGACAAAAGAAAATCTAAAAAGGAGCTTTTCCCTTCATTTTACAAGCAAGGAATCTGAGGATCAGAGAGATTATGATTTTTTCAAAGTCATTATAGTCAGGACTAGAAACCAGGCCTCCAGATTTAACCACTTTACATCCTTTTTGGCATTAATTAATGCCTCCTGTTTCCAAAGCAGTGCCTTTTTTTTTTCTTTTACCACGCCATAGCGTTTCTCTCAACATGGCTAGGAAAATAATTAGTTTGTAAAACTTCTATTCACATATTTTCATGCCAAGTTGATAGGATTGAAGCTATTATATATAAGTCCTAACACACCTTCATGGATATATTCTGAATCTGTTTTAAGAACATGCTTTTTTTTTTAACTAACAAATTATTCACATTCAGTCAACATTTAGCAAAATAGCAAGTGGCAGGGAATAGAGTAGAATGTGCTGGTCAAACCCACTACACAGAAATGGTTTCAGAAAGCCATTTTGTAAAAAGAAACCTAAATCCCGTCAGCCTGACAGGAAGTTTAGAGTTGTTATTTGTTTTGTTTTACATAAAAAGTATTTAACTTCATTTTAAGAGAGGAAACACACACACAAACTTACACAGCCGATCACTTCATCCATTTTAATTAAACTCATGATGCTGTTTTGCCGCATGCCTTGGGAATTCTTTGTTGGGAAGGCTTCTTATCAAAACAAATGAAATCTGTCCACCAACTATGAAAATCTGCTCACAAGTCCAACCCTAAGGCTTCAAAGGCAAAAGGTATGAAGAAATCCTGGCAAAGAATATAGTAGAGGGGTGCCAGGGTGACTCAGTGGTTAAATCTCTGCCTTCAGCTCAGGTCATGATCTTGGAGTCTGGGGATCAAGCCCCACATTAGGCTGCCTGTTCGGCGGGAAGCGTGCTTCTCCCTCTCTCACTCCCGCTGCTTGTGTTCCCTCTCTGGCTGTGTTTCTCTCTGTGAAATAAATAAAATCTTAAAAAAAAAAGAGAGAGAATACAATAGAAATGTGAGATGTTATGACTTCCTCTTCTATGATCTCTTGGAATCTATTTTGGAGTAGAGGAGGAATGTAGCTGACCTACTGTCAAGAGGCATAGAAAGAAGGTAGTGAGTGTTTTGTTGGATAGGTTAGATGGGTTCTACTGGGGGGCTGGGAAGATAGTCTTTTTCTTTCATTATAAATTTAGAAGCTTCAAAAGAACCTACCCCTCCACCGGCAGCTTCACTTTTATTCTTGTCTCTATTTGCTTCTCAATTATGTCTATTCCTCTCCCCTCTCCAGATGAGGTGAGGCGGGTGATAATACCACCACTGATTCAAGGGACTAGTTAAAGTAAGAACTATTCCAGCTCTTTTGACCCAACCTAAAGTGCAGGTGATAGGTGCATTTAACTATGAAGATAGAGGCATTAGTAAATATGTGCAGACCTAAAGTACTGGGCCAGAAGTCATTGCAGTGTTTAGTATTTAAAAACAAAACAAAACAAAAACCCAACAGTATAAAGCCACCCTTGCAAATATATTTGCCTAGTTCCTATTTAAACATAAGAGGCTAACATTTTCATTGTTTAAATGCTTTGGCATCTAAGTAAGGTGTTTCTGTTTGTTTGCAATAGTAGTCATACAGTTTTCATATACATACATACATCTAACAGAAAAATTACATAGCCTAGAACATTCATAGTTTTTTGTTAGTAAGTTTTCTCTAAATTTTAATTTGGTACCTGAGCAAACTGACAACATTGCTTTAATTTTCTCCCAGTTGCATTTCATTTACTAGAAAGAAGCTCACACTCTAAAAGGCATTTGCCAACAACATATAATAGTTTGATTCAACAGGAATTCAGAGAACATTTCTGAAAGGAAAGGTAAAAACAGCAGATATCCAGTCTCATTTAGTAAAAACTAAAGGCTTCTAACCATTAGATAGAAATAAAATTTAAATAATTTAAATTCAAACTTGGCTTTTAAAAGGTTTAGATTAAGAATTTTTGATGAACAAAACAATATTTTTATGTATAAAATTCATAATTACCATTTTAGTTTCAATTTATTAGAAATCTATTTAATTTCCAATAACTCAAAATACAATTAAGTAGTTTTATATGTATTGAATGCAATACATTAGTATACATATATACATTAGAATACATTAGTTTCTTAATATTGAAAGTTTTCAAGTAAATTCTTAACATTTTAAATGTATAACATATGACATGTACATTAAATTCATCATACTTGAGAAACAGAGGTATCCAATGTGAAATTACTTCTGATATCAAGGAGGTAAACACATTATGCTATAATGACCACCCTTTCCATCAGTTTCAAAAATAAGACTGAATATTCAGAAAGTAATAATAATATTCTCAGTTTCCATCTAGTAACTGAGTGGGTTAATGAATTCAGCCCTTGCTCCTTGTCCCAATATTTTTACTTGGAAGTCAGTAGTTAACTTTCCCTGAGTTAAAGTAGGTATAAAAGCGTTGTGTTGGTTAACTGAACTGCAAAACACCCCGGCTGGAGTTTCACTTGAGTATCAAAAGACTCCATAAAGGCAAACACCATGTCCTCAAGCTGATTACTTTCAAGTGAACTGTAGAATCACCAAAGGTTTGATCCTAGAGTGGAGGAGAGGTTATAAAGAGTTGGGCATAATTTGCACACCACTTAATTATTATTACAGTTGAACAGCTAGAGTGGCAGAAAAGCCCTTTTTACTTATGAGCTCTTGAATGTTGTTCCCAACATCTGTTATAGTGGTTACTACATATATGACAGTAATGATAGATGGCATTATTTCTTCCAAAAGCCTAAAAGGCTTGCCTATGTTGAAATCAGAAGTAAAAGAGCTCAAAGAATATAATTTTGATACAGTAAATGTAATTGGCATCAATGTTATTCGATGATTAAATATATAATACCTCTGCTACAGGAAAATATACAAATTCAGGCATTCTCTAGAATTTCTAGATATAGATATTGCCCTTGGGTTTTTGGAATAGAATTAAAAGGATTTTACTAGCTATGTGACATTGACTGTAATCCCCGAGGATTCTGCAAAATGCTAGAAATTACTTAAGTATTGGCTATGCACAAAACATAAGTTTGAAAGAAATATTAGAAGTTTCAAGTTTGCCAAATACCTAGGAATCCTCTGAGGGATTTGAAAGCTCAGAGTAAAGAATCAAATAGCCAGTGATGACTCCTGAATCATCGTAAATAATACTGAATGACTGTATGAGGTAACTAAAATGGCTTACACAATATTAAAAAAAAATCAGTAAAAAAGTTGATTTCTAATTAATGATAACTCTGATATGTACATACTTGTTCAATTTCTAGTATTTATTGTCCTATTCCTATTATAAGTGATATAAGTGATATCTGACTTCTGCAATTTGCTTGCAATAGTTACACAGCCATACAAACAAAAATATTTAGATTTTTCTTTTCAGCTCTACGCAACTTTTCATGCTGATAAGATTCTCACTGGTTAAGGAACTTGGGATGGGCATATTATGTTACTTCTTTTGTACAAGTTCAGTATATTTTCCCCTGAAAAATGTAGTTGGTTAAAACACATTTCTAAAATGGCCTCTAGGGCAAGTCAGCTTTAATATTCATTATCAACTTTTAGACCTAAAGAGGCCAGCCTTGGAACTGAAGAAGAGTGGAACTAGTAGCATTCAAAGACTGTGAACATCAGTCCTTCCTTTGCCAAAAAAAATCACTACTTAGCAATATTAGCAATATGCTACTTCCACACACCTTTGCTAGGCCCTGGAACAACACATTTGCTCAGGATCTAAACTTGGTTTCCTACGTGGCAGCATGACCAGCCACTACTCAGGCTTGGGCAAGGCCATGAACACATCCACTGATAATTTCTATATTTATAGAAATCCAGGACATGTGTAGATAATCACACAATTGGATATTTATGAAGTGCCAGATTTTATGAATACGGGAATTTGTTAATTAGCACAAGGACTAATCATTAAAATTCAAAAATAGATAAATAAACAGGAATGTCATTTATTTGTTCACATTTCAGGGGAAAGTATGCAGCTGTGATCCTTTTGATGAATGTAGGCTTCTGGAGAAAAATGTGAAAAAGAAAAGTATCTGCAAGTTTTGAAATCTTAATGAGAAAAATCCAGAAAATTACCATATAGTCTTTATATTAAAAATAATTATAGTAATTCTTCCCTTAACCTAAAAAAAAAAGTTTAAACCAGAATATGCTTAGCATTTGAATTCTACTGTCTTCCTATTCCACTGTTTTGGTCCTTTTCAAAAAGCCAAAGCTGATTTTTACCGGACAGAAGTTAAAAAGCACACACATGTCACTCAGTACCAAATTGTTTTAGCTACAGGGCATGGCAAAGCATTAAATAACTGCTTTAGAGCACTTCCTCATGTGGGTGTGTTAGATAACTGTCCGCTCCGATATTAAAATGAAACCCACTGTGACCTGACCAAAACTTCGGGGCTCTCAACAGAATTCATGTCCTGATAGGAAAGGCCTACCATAACCACTAAGGCTAATTAATGACTTTTTCTGGCACCCTATAGCCCTCTTGTGACACAAGCCTTTCAGCTTTCCAAAGCCCTATATAGCAGAGTACACTGGTTTTTTTTTAAGTTTTACTTATGCATATTTTACAATGTCCTGCAGTATTTGGATTGTGACAGCCCCTCCCAAGAGAAGCCAAGATTACTTTTCATACTAAAAATATATTAAATCTACTGAAGGTTAAGAGTTATAATGCAAAAGAAAATATATACACACTCTAAAAATCAAGCCACCATAAATATAACTAAATTTTTACTTTCTTTTTATTCCTTCTAGAAGGTTAAAAGAAATTTCCATTTATTCCTAAAAGCCTCCCCATTTTTATTTGTTTCTTGTTAACATAAATATGCTTAACATCAAATGTTTTAAATGTCATATCTGCAAAGAATCTATGATTTCTTTACCCACATATGTGTGAGAGTATATACATGTATTCACATATAAGCACATAGATATCCCCACACATACATGTATACAGAAAAAGAGAATTGTTGATCAAGAGATACATGAAAGACTTCTTTCGAGAACAAGGGTGGAATTTTAGATAGTCCTCACAATGTTAATATAGAAAATGACAGGTGCATGAGACATGCATACTTTTGCCATGTTAGTTTAAAAACAAATTTTTGGGTCAAGAGTTTAAAATGGAGAAAATCACATTTGAAACACCATATACTGTGTACCTACATTAACACACGCCTTTAACAGACCCCTCCCCCCAAAAGTTTCCCTTTAGATCTCTGAAGGAAAAAATTCTCTGACAGGACCTGAGTGTACTGTTTTGTTCTGTTCTTGGTCAAAGCTGTCCTTTCCAGCTTAAAAGACACTTTAGGCGATAGAAGCAAATTAAAAGTCTCCAAATAAATTTTTAAAAAGAAAGGGAGAAAAAAGACTTTTAGCAGTGAAAGTTCACCACCTTCTTGGAATAATGGATTTTTAATAAACATTTTACTAGATTTGAACCTTGAGAATATGTTTGGGAATCTGCTCTAGCGTCCCAGGTGGCTTAAGAATATTGCTTTATGGACTTCTTTGTGTTGTCAGAAAGGCCTAATGGAATTAAAAAAAAAAAAGTCTGCCACTTCTATTAAATAAATAATTTATTATGAAAAAGGTGATTGTTATTATCAAAGATCTCTATGGATCAGCATCCATTTTTTATCATTCCTACTGTATATGCTCAAAACATCTGCGTATCTTACTATCTGACTTAATTTTTATCAAATGAATGGCAGTTTTACTTTCAGACAAATCCGAATAAAACTCCATTAAGAGTCCATTTCAAATGGACCTATTTACTCCTTTGAATTTCGAAGAACACTGTTCTGGGAAAACTCTTCAACAATGTAAGCTAGTTGTAAAATGCAACTTTTCCCACCATAAAAAAAGAAAAAATAATGAAGAAAAAACAAAGCACCTCAGAACTATGTTTGAAATAACAAATGCATTATTTATAGTCCCCAAAATGTTAAATGAATACTTGGCAGTTGTTGCATAAGATGGCCTGATACACTTCATAGCTTCTACTTCATAAAAAGATGGCCAGCCCCCACCACTCCCTCCCCAAGCATAAATAAACAGTAACATACTAAAAAGAAACTGTCCTAGGATAAAAACTGTTTGTTAAGAAACTTTGTATTCTTACTAATCCCAGTGATATCCCTATAAATGCGAAAGTCCATTTGCAAAATAAAAGTTACAAAACAGAGTACCTTGTTCCTTTCAAAATATACCCCCCAGATGGAATATAGAAGAGTGTATGATGATAAAAATAATTACTACATTCTTATCCACCCTCAGTGACTACCCATCACCTTATAGCCAATGCTATCAAATAAATACGCTGGCAAAAAGTATTCAACATGCTTCAAGGATTTAAACTGTAAATACGGACTTTAAACTTCAATGTAAAACAAAGAACAAGAGTCTCACTTTAGTAATACCAGCACTGGCACTGTAGCTAAAACTCATTGGCACATAACTAACAAAACCCAGTTAGCAATAAATAAGGACAACATGATATATAGACAGACAGATGGAATTGCATAAACACACAAGAAAAGCAAAGAGACTAACAAACATACGGAAGGGTCTGTTATAAAAGAGTGAAAGATACTGATTTATTTGGTACTTTAGTGAGAAAAATAGGTTTGTTTGCAATTATTTTTAAAGTAATTAAACTGAATCACAAGGGCACACCCTTAAATAAGTAGGAAGAAAATTAGTAGAGGGTAGGCCTCCTATAAATGTTCCAAATTTTAAGCTAGCAACAGCTCTGTCAAACTTAAATCTGAGAATTAAAATTCAAGAAAGAAAGAATAAAAGCATTAGGGGCTAAAGGAGATGATAGGTAGAGGGGGGATTAAGGAAGCAGGATTTTTTTTTATGAAAGTTGTCTGCCCTACCTTCTTCCCCAGCGCTGAGTTTCTCTTCTCATAATCGGTGTCTCCCTGGAAGTACAGTGTGAGTGGTAATGACTGCCTGCCTCCCTAATGAGTCCATTTTCCTGCTCTTGATGTTGTGTATATACACACACTGCAACCTACCTTACAAACCACAGAGACGGGAAGAGAGAGAGAGAGCAAGAGAGAGGGAGGGAGGGGGGGCAAAGAGGGAGAGAGAGACAGAGACAGAGCAAGCGAGTGAGAGAGAGAGAGAGAGAGAGGAGGAGGAGAGAGAAAGAAAAACAGAAAGAAACAGAGAGAGAAAGGCACAGACAAAGCCCTCCTACCAGACAGCAGACAGCCCTCCTTCCCCTATCCAGCAAAATGCAACTCGTCTAATGCAGCAACAGGTTCAGTATTGCCAGACTAACAGAGTGGAAAAGGTATATTCTCTATATCATTACTGCTTTCAAATAAACAGTTTAAGAGCAGCTGGCTCCACCTTCTTTATTTATGCTCCATTATGAGGAATGTATTGTTTCAGTTCTGGCACACAGTACATGTAATTATCATAAATACATTTTCGCATATTAGCAGGAAATAGTGAAATGCATACTTATTTGTACAATCTTTTAAATTTTTTTTTAATGTGAGAGACTGTCAACAAATCTGCTCTGACAAAAGCCTAGTAATGATTTTAAAGTCAGAGGCAGTCTTAAAGGAGGCTCTGAAAGAAAGACTCCATACAATAGGAAAACTGATCTCAGACAAAACTGTTAACTGCAAAGAAGAAACCATTGCTCAGTAAATAAATCAAGACCATACGCAAAATTGCAGACAAAAACAGAATCAAGTTTAATTAAGTAACTAATAGACTAGTACTCTAGAAGAGACAGATTGGTTTCTTATTTGAAGCATCTATCTGTACAAATATTACAATGCAATGTACTCTGTGTGAACAGGTGCAATGCATATAGTAAATAATGTTACAACAACACAAATAAATCCCATAAGGAGCTTCTATCATAAGCAGGACAACATTTCAGAGAATGAGTCTGAAACCACAGCAGAAACTCCTTGTTCTTTTATTAGGAGGGGAAAATAAAATTAATCAATGCTTCTAAATAAATCTTCCTTAAAAGGGAAAAAAAAAAAACTGTTTTTCTTTGTCTAATACCTCTGAGCATTTTTTTCATTTGCTAGAACCAAAATAATGCTGGTATCACACTCCCCCCCACATCACATGATCCCACCCCCTTTCCCCACTCCCAGTGCCTATCTCTCCCATAACTGATACATTTGCAGCTATGGAATTACAAACATCAGAAAACAGAACAAGTTTCACACTCTTCTTGTCTCCCAATTTTTTAAAATGACACTCTGCTTGCCTACCTAGACTACCACCTTCCTTAAAATATTTCTGTACAGTTAGGCTGTGTGTCATTTAGATGGGACTTAGGAACATCACAATAGAGGTCAAATATTCTAAAGAAAGTTTACACAAAAATGAAAACTGTGAATGTATCTGACCCATTCAAACCCTGAATATGGGCACCAATAATTAACTTTATATTAAATATATAAATTTTAAAATCATCCTTTTTATATGGTTTAGTGTTTTACCATACTTCAAACATTAGAACACGCTCCTTTGCATAAACAGAACTACTGTATTACATAAGCATCAATTCCTTCCCTTAAAAACCAGTTTTTAGGGATGCCTGGGTGGCTCAGTCAGTGAGTCTGCCTTTGGCTCAGGTCATGATCCCAGGGTCCTGGGAGAAAGACCCGCATCTCAGCGGGGAGCCTGCTTCTCCCTCTACCTGCTGCTTCCCCTGCTTGTGTGTGCTCTCCCTTTATCTTGCTCTGATAAATAAATAAAATCTTAAAAAAAATTTTTTTAAAACCCAGTTTTCAGTTAATAAAATATAACTTAATTACTTCAATATATAACTTACAGATCAACTATATCTTCACCCGATTCACAAAAATCTTTTAGAAAATCAGTTAAACCTTGGGTCAATATCGTTTTAGCTCTTTTAAGAGTAGATAACCTATAGCACAGAAATTAGAAAATGATGTCTGACCACACACTGCATAAACTGTCCTGGGAAAATCCTAGTAGGAAAGGAAGAGTGGAGCCCTCTACTCTCATTATGAACCACTGATTCCAATTCTCAGGTGTTGCAATAGTGCTTTACCCCTCTCAAGGGTGGTTGTTAATAAGGAGGGGACAGATACACAAGACAGGGGATGTAATTAAATAAAAGGGATATGCTTTTGATCACATGTCTTAAGTAAAATCTTTCTAAAATACACTTAGTGTGCCTGAGGTACCAGCATGCTTCTCATCCCTTACTGTTCAGCCTGGCATGTTCTGTTTTTCTACTATGGCCCTATTGTTTCTCTCAAGCTTTTTCAAATGTTTGAAGAAAAATGTCTTAAAAAAAGCGCACAAGCCTCACAGTTTGACAGACTGACTCAAATTAGATATTACTATATCCTGATTTTTAAAATAAGGTCCTAGGTATTTTTGGGTTCTTTTTCGTTTTGTTTTAACCCAAGGAGAATAAGACGACATTATGTGAGTTCTGCCAGCAGGAGTCAAAGGAAGGTAAAGGAACATGAAAGTTATTCACCTTTTCAGAGAACAATTAGCTAGTTGAATTTAAAAAAGAAAAACAAATATTTTGGCTTAGTGAAAAGTGCATAACACCTCAACGCTTTCTCTATATCTGCACACTTTACTAGCTTCCAAGCATAGTAAGTGGCACATTCTTGGTACTTTCTGGAGTTCAAGATACATTCTTTTTGCTAGGACAGAAGACTCATGTATTGAAACAATAATCCTAATTGACTATCAGAAACAATAATCCTAATTGACTGTCAGACTCTGGTAGTTATAGTTATTAACTTAAGTGGTTTTGTATGTTGATATGCCATGGGGCAATTTCATCTGGTGGAAAGATCTTAGTGGGAGCTAAAAACTGGTTTTGGTCTCAGCACTGCCACAAGTAGTTTGTATAGCCTGTGCAAGTCACGTAACCATCCTCAGTTTCCATTTCTTCATATAAAAATAATTAAATTAAATTTAAAAGGAAAGAACTGAAGTGGATCACATAATAATTATTATGATGATAGCTAATGCTTAGGTGCTTACTATTTGCCAGGTCCTCTTCAAAGTGCTTTTCATTGATTAACTTATTAAATCCTAGTAACCCTATGAGGTAGGGATTATTTTTAGTGGCACTTTCAGGTAAAGAAGCAGAGAGGTAAAGTGACTTGCCTAAGGTCACAGAGCATAGCAGTAATAGCATTTGAACCCAGCCTATCTAGTTTAGTGGTCAGGTACTTAATCCCAGCACTCTATTCTCTCCCAATATCTAATGACAACTAAGGCCCCATCTATCCATAAGATACTGTGCTTATAAGTCAAACCCAACACATCCTGACAACTTCTAATACCTCGCTTACTAATATAGTGTAGTGCACATTTGCTCTTCTAATTTAGAGAGTTCTCAATACATTTGGTTTAAGAGTCTAGCAACTCTAGGGGTACCTGGGTGGCTCAGTTGGTTAAGTGACTGCCTTCGGCTCAGGTCATGGTCCTGGAGACCCGGGATCAAGTTCCGCATGGGGCTGCCTGCTCAGCGGGAAGCCTGCTTCTCCCTCTCTCACTCCCCCTGCTTGTGTTCCCTCTCTGGCTGTGTTTCTCTCTGTCAAATAAATAAAATCTTAAAAAAAAAAAAAAGAGTCTAGCAACTATTTATTTAAAAGTTCACATACTACATTCAATCACCTTTGTTTCCAAATTTCCATGAATATGTGCTTCCACTTACTTGAACTGAAAAATAACCTATTTTTTAGGTATTCAGGGCTACCAATGTATAAAGCCTACTTGCATAATATATAGTTCCCATAGATTATTCATTTAAATGCCCTATGTTTAATATATTTAAAAAAAAAAAACCTACATAATCCTAAAGGTTCCTTAGTTCAGATATTATTGCATATCTACTACTAATGCAAACAGTGGTTTAAAGAACTAAATAAATAATATATAAAATACAATAAAAAATATCCTGGTTCCCAACAGCCTGAGAAAAGCATGGAAAAAGCAAGGATTCAATTATAAATGATTTGTAAGAGATACTGAATAATACCATCATTTGATTTTATATACTCTGTGCATTAACTGAACATGGATTGTGTGCCCACTACGTGCCATTCACAATACTTGGGGGTGAAAAGTGAAGATAAAACATATGACTTTGCTTCTGCTTTTGAAGACTCCACAGGCTGGTAGGAGACAGACATGTAAATAATATTAGTGCAAGTAAATAATCTTGCCACTCCATACTGTGATATGCCATGTAATACAGTGCCTTAAACTTTGTGCTTCTCCCTTAGAAAGCTAAAAATTAAACCCAGCAAAATAAATATAAATATCTAAATTCAGTATGTGGCTTGTGAAAGATGTGTGTGTGCATGAGCACATGGAGCCGGGGGATGTCCTGAGGTTAGACTGGAGACAAGTGTGTAGCAGGGAGAGGTACTAAGGTTAGATTAGAGACAAATATGACGAATATGGAGCAGGGGGGAAGTACTGAGGTTAGATCGGAAATAAGCAGTTTATTCTCTAACAGGGTGGTTTATAGACTCACTGAGCACACTTAACCATTGCCCCCAAGGTGCCTAATAAAGTGTCTTCTACAAATACACTGTACATGAAATTCTTAAATGATTGTGGATATCAGTGATAGCTATTAACATGGAGCATAAAATGTCATTAATTTTAGAAGTATAAAGTACTTTGACAAATGAATACTTCCAATAGTACATGAAGGGTGAAATCTTTTTTTTTTTTTTTCATTTGGAAAGCAAAAAAGTCAACCAATTTCAAAAGTATTTACCACTATCCCAAATATACTTCGGCCAAGTTCTTTTTTCAGGCATCATTAATGTTTTTATATCATGTTTGGCTGAACAGGAAAAAATGCTGAAATAGTTTAAGATTGTTCATAAGAACTTCCCGCAAATAGCATGGAGGGGGGAATAGTTAAAAAAGAGAGAGAGAGAGAGAGTCATGCTGCAATGAAGGACAAAACAGGAGTTTTAGCCCTTGTACATGGGTGGAAAAGTAAAGACTGGGGTTAATGGGGCCACCATCATAAAATCAATTCTATGTGGCATAATTAGATAATAATCCTTAATTTGGGTCATCTGTTTTAAAATTATATCCCATTAGTGCCAAGAAAAACTAGAAGAGATTGTAGATAAATCACAGTTTACCAATAGTAGGTCAGTACTATGATCTTTACATGGGAAAAAGATGCATTTCAATTCTAGTCAACAAAATTAAAGCTTTAAAAAACAACAACAAACACATTACATGAAAGCTACATCACTGGTACTTTACTATGCCCCTTGCAGTACTATCTATAATCATCTGTCCCTTAATGTTTCCCAGTGCCACCGAACTGAGGGAACCACCAGAACAAGGGGTTCTACTTATTAAGCTATGACAGCTTACTATCTGCAAGAATACCTGAAATAGAGTTAAAGTTCAATAGAGTTTTCTTAAATGAATGAAGAAAGGAATGAAAGGAATGAATGAATGAAAAAACAAAGCAATAATACATGGAATTTACAAACCTTGGTTAATTAAAAACTTTAATAGATTTGAGTTCCAACAACGATATAAACCTCTAAATAGCATTTAAAAATTTTTAAATAACATATAAAGCATATTCTTAAAGATCTTGTGAAAAACAAAAATGGTTATAAAATACCAAAAAGTAATACTCTTCAACTTTTCTCTATGTATGAAAATTTTCATAATAAAATGTTTGGGGGAAAAAAAGGTATTGCCCTATAGCCAGCAGAATTTTAATTTGCATTATCTCTGAGAAGAAAATTCAGCTTGCCTTTACATTTCACGTACCCATTATTTCTTTCACTTCTGTTGCTAAAGTGTTCAAGTATAAGCTGGAAGTTGGTCCTAAAATTCCTAATACGAGAGGAACTGTCCCCTTTGAAGAAAAATACCTTGGTAAACTGGTTAGGTACAGAAAGTGAGACCTAAACAGTTCTTGAGGGGTCAAAGTGTGCTGCATAAGAAATTAGTAACAATTTGAAGGTATGGGAGCATAGACATAAGAGAGGAGGAAGAAGAGAGAATGACAAGAATGAAAGGTAGGCAGCAAGACATTCACAATTTCAAGGTGGCCAAGAGATTTTTTTCTAATAAAGTGATACTTAATATTAACTTCTAAGACATTTACATTTTTTGCAAAGCAAATCTTCTCTTCAAACCTTCTGGAAGCCTTACTACATTGTATGGCTTTGTATAGCAATGAAATGAGGAGTGTAAGAATGGAAAATGAAGGTATGCCATAAATTCACCCACACATTGTAGCACTTATAAACATAGAAGCTTCTTGGGACGCCTGGGTGGCTCAGTCATTAAGCATCTGCCTTCAGCTCAGGTCATGATCCCAGAGGCCCAGGATCGAGTCCCGGGATCAAGCCCTGGGATGGAGTCCCAGGATCAAGCCCCAGAGTCCTGTAATCCAGCCCTCACCAGGCTCCCTGTGTGGTGGGAAGTCTGCTTCTCCCTCTCTCACTCCCCCTGCTTGTGTTCCCTCTAGAGCTGTGTTTCTTTCTGTCAAATAAATAAATGAAATCTTTTTTAAAAATTAAAAAAATAAACATAGAAGCTTCTTAATGGCAGAGATAGGAGTTTCTAGGAGTGACCAGTGGCACTGTGAATAGTGGTCAAAATATGGTGAATGATGAATAGCAAAAAGTCAAAAGTATCTTTAACACAGAATGACTGAGATATGGATATAAGTCAATCACCTTTTTCCACAAATATACAAGAGTAATATGGTCATATGGAAAGGCAGCATATAGATTCATGTCTGAATTACAATTTTGTTGTAATTTCATTATTGTTACTACCCCCATAAGCTGATCTTAAATGATATGAATATCTTCAGAAACATAGAGGAAGAGAGTACTTTGATGACACAATAAATTTTTGAATCAAAGGATTAAAAAGTATAAAAATGTCTTTCATAATATCTCCCTAGTTCTAGAAAAATGTGTTAGACATGTATTCTTGAACTCTTTCTGCTCCCTGCTCAATCCTGTCTCCTAAACAATCTAGGACAGTGCTGGCAACTGTCTTTAAAGTTTCAATACTTATATAAGAATTTATTCATATGTACAGATTATATTCAATACCCAAGGAAAAAGAAACAGAAACTATGGAGTGTATTCTATAGGAAAAATAAAAGTCACATAGAAGATATATAAAAAAGGCATCTTAATTGCTATGGGTGTTATTTTCCAAATTGGTGAGATCCCCATTATCTTGCTTGGTGATTCTACATGAAAAACTCAGTCTCGGTATTTTTCCTATCTACGAAAGTTGCTACTATTTGTAAAGATGCATTCTTAAAAGTTACCCCTATTGGGCGCCTGGGTGGCTCAGTGGATTAGAGCCTCTGCCTTCAGCTCAGGTCATGATCTCAGGGTCCTGGGATCCAGGCTCTGCTCAACAGGAAGCCTGCTTCCTCCTCTCTCTCTGCCTGCCTCTCTGCCTGCCTGTGATCTCTCTCTCTGTCAAATAAACAAATAAAATTTTTAAATTACCACTATTACATGTGTCAAGAACTGCACTTAGTGCTACATACGCTAAGTCATTTAATCCTCCCAAAAGCCTTGTAAGAAAGGTAACATTAATATTTTCATTTATAGACAAGGATACTGAGGCCCAAAGTCTCATCACTAGTAGGGTGGCACAAATCAGGCCTAAAATCAATCCAAATGGAATTAGTGAGGGATAGGGAGGGCCTTGACAAAATTACTCTAAAAAATTTTCTAGAATAATAAGCTGGTGAGATTAGGAAGAAATTTTGAAAAAATACTAATGATGGGCAACAGGTTTGAGAGCATATGGATTCCCCAGGTAATTTCAATATGTATTTCACATATATTTGAGAAAAATCTTATTAACTGTCTCAAAGTTAAATTTAAAGAAAGGATAACGAAGAATAGCAGCATATAAACAACCTCTAAAATGACGAAAGAAACATACCATGAACCAGTTTGATTAAAGGGTTATAAACATTAATAACAATCTGTCCAGTAATATTGAAGCCAGTTATTAATAATAGAGTCAGCATGATGAGAGCCTGCTAACTCCTCTGAGGCAACAGGCCATAGGGATGATGCAAAATGGGTAGAAACAGTATCTCTAATTTTATTTAAGAAAGCTCATTTAGCCCCAATAACTATAGGTTTACAACCATCACCTTTTAAACATATAAGGACATATTAAATTTTTGGAAAAGAAGCTACATAAAATCTCAATCTTTTTCATTTCTCTTAAGAATAAATGCAGAAATATCCCATTAATCAGACTATATAGATAAATATATAGATCACAACATATAGTGTTTTACAGGATTCTTATGAAATAGAAATTTTAACATGAATTATATTCAATTAAATTGTTTTAATAATTATACCATGTATTTCAAATTATGAGATTATCAAAAATTGTATTTCATGTTGAAAATCCATAAATTTAGACTTATCACTAAATTAAATAAGATGTCCTACTCTGTTTCAAACTGATGATATTATGCTACTTAAAATGTAATAATGGAACCTTTTACAACACAAATAATACTCCCAACATCTGTTAAACCTATATACAATATGAACATAAGTGTCTCATCAGTTGAGGAAATAGTTTTATTAGTAATCAATAAGAGAAGAACTCTGCCCATAATTAAATCTGTATTAATTATGAAAAGGGCTATGAAAGAAATGAATCATTATTATGGAATTCATTTTAGAAACTTAATGATCTGGGACTCCAATACACACTTCTTATGATGTCATATCTAGAAATCTGCAATTGAAATAAATTGAAAACAACTCTAAGCTAATATTTTAATAAAATTCATGTGGTTCTTGCCTAAAATAATTAAGCTTCACCTAAACTCTCTCTACCAATAAATTCATTAATTCAGTGTGCCATTAAATAATTTGTGCTTTAGCAGTTTAATCAGATATTAAAATACATTTACAATAAAATAGATATTACAAAATATAATATTATATATTAAAAATGAAGCAAATTCTGAAGTTTTCCAGGTCCTACATTTTCACTGTTATTATTTTTAAGTTAAATTAATAAATATATAGAAATAATAAATCAGAGCAGATTTTACGAAGTTGTGGCTGATACACAAAATATTCATAGCTGATAAAGCATGGGCATAAACCAATAAGAAATGTCACTGTAACTAAACAAAACAAATACTAGCTGTAAATAAATGATGCAGTGCCCGTGTTTACCTCCTGAGTAACAACCCTGGCCTTAGATAACAAACCAGAATCCACCTTCTAAAACAAGTTAATAAAATTTGAAGATGTAGTTTTACTACTGCTAGACTCTACAACAATGGATTCTCCAATTTTTAAAAAATTTCTATCCTATGATTAAAAAGATTTTGAAGTCTACAAAGATCACTTATCTATCTGTTGGTTCTCAACTCCATTCCCACCCTTTCCACACTCTTCTGTGGTGGAACCTGAAAACCACATTTCCCACGTTGTTTTGCCAGAATGAAAAGCATTAGTGAAAGATCAAAGAGACCTTTCTTTTCCTCCTTTTGCTTTTGGCACTAGAAATCTCAGCAATGGTGCTTCCACAGCCTTACAGCTCAGAGCCCTTGGGATCTGGCTCTTCTGACTGCTGACGGCAGCAATGGTACTGCAGTTGCAGAACAACAGCAAAGCTCTAATAGCTGGCCTCTGGGCTCTTGCCAAGGAGGCAGGAGTGCGGATACCTGGCTTCCTGCAAAGCAGTGAGTGGCAATGGTGATTCCAACAGCTTCAGCACTGGTGTTCCAGCTGCCTCAGCAGCACCATGCTTATCGGCTCTGGGTAACAAAACTTGCCCTTGCTTTCTGCAGATCATCATTGCTAAGTATCACTGCCACCTTCTTTTCCCTGGACTAGATTTTCCAACGCATCTGTAACAAATTCTTTGGGTTAAAGTCCCGCTGTTTCGAGTCACTTCTGTTTTTCTGACTGGACTCTGCTTAGTATAAGCCCATACCTCAATATATATAATTATTTGTAAGCTATAGACTTAGGCTATCATGTTACATTACAGACTATATGAATAGCCACTTTAAAGGATGAGAAAGGAAAAAATAAATGATATTTTTAAATAAGTTCTAATTTTGTTGTATTTAGTAGCAATCTTAAAACATTTCTGCCCTCACTAAAAAATAAGATTTTGAGTAATTTGGTTAAACACTTACTTTTCTTTATATCCTGTCTTGGTTTAACACTTTGTGAAATAGTCATTTGAAAATCTGGTACTACATTCTGGTTATTGTGATACCTGCTGTAATGGCTGTCTAAGTGGGAGAAAAGCCTCACAGAATAGTAGTTCCAAATGGAAAAAGAGCATCATTGGCTGCACTTACAAAATCACAATACTCAACTTGCAATCCCAACCATCAAATATGTAAAAGATTTTCTTGAGCTTTGTCTAGTAAATTTTTATCTCTTGAGATGTCAATCAGTTCTTATAAACTAAAAGGTATATGTTATATTTTTTTAATTTTTTAACAAAATAATTTTAACACCTATTTAAAGGTTTCATGGAAGATTTTGAAACAAGTTATAAAATTCTATTCCAAGTTTTAAAAAGTATTGAGACTGTTTTTATACAGTTTTTCAACTATGCAGAAATTAGTTTTATAATTACACTGGTTTGGGCAACAAAAATCACATTATAATGAAAATAACTACAAATATTCAATATGAAAATGTTTTCCCCATACTCTGGGTTCTTCAAAAAACAGGTACCTTCTCACTCATTGTTAGTATCACTACTTTTAAAAAAAGCAATCAAGTATGTTTCCTTTTTTCCATACACTTATGTTAGAGAGCATAGTATTATCAGCCACCTGACAGAAAAGGTCAGCAAAAGTTAGAACTCTTGTCATTCTGTAAACGAAAAATGCATTACTGCCATAGATTTCATATTGTTTCTGAGTACTCAGCCACTGAATAACCAGTGAAACTCTGTTCATGGCCACTCTCTGCTTTATTACAAAGTATTGTAAAACCTCTACAAAAATTTTAAGAATCTTCCATATTTGATTCTATGTTCTACTAGATTGTAAAGCGTTTGTTAAAAAGAATTTAACCACATCAATGATATCCTACAGCACTTGTGTATACTTTTGACCAATTTGCTAAAATAACTTGCTCATAAATGACGAGCAAATGAATTTCATGTTTGAAGTACCTCTCTAATCTTACCCAGAAATCTTTTCCATTCTATCCAAGTCAACCACTCCAACCCTCCAAAACTATGTTAACACAGTTTTTTTCAGAATGCATTACTTTACTTAATGAGTATTTTGATCCCTAACAGGTATTTCCCCTAGTAACTTGTCTAGTGATTCATAAAAATATAGTTCTTTGTATTACTGAAATACACCCTAAGAAATTCCATTGGTTGAAACAGAAACATCAGTACTTTCATTTAACTAAGTTTCATTTCAGTAAATCTTGTAAAAAGACTTACTTTTTAAAATCTTCAGCATTGTCTTCTATGCATCTCCTACAGCATGATACAGTTTGTTGCCCTTTATTTTTTATACATTACTCCAGCCGTTTTGGCTCAAGGTACATCATACCCTGAGGGTGAGGTTCACCCTTAATGAAAGTGAATATAAATCTGCATTTCAAATAGACTTCTTGATGGTTATTTTTGGCCGACTAATTGCCAAATATGATTAAATCATCATTGTCTTTGTAATATTGTGACAATATGTTCATAATATGCATTACAGATATTCTTGTCCAAATATGCTTGGCTATTAATTCTATCTTTATTTTTTTTCCAGTCGGTTGTCTATTCTGTAAGTTAGTTTAGTTAAAACTGGACAGTTTAATCTGTGACTACTCATCACAAGGCACAAATAAAATTCAGTTCCCTCAAAACTTAGAGCAAATCAACTCCTACTCTCCCGTCAGGATGCTTTGTATAACATACAATGCATGTGAATGATACTTTGACATAGCCAGCAACAACTTACATACTATACATTAATAAACTTTAACCTTTGTTTTGTTAAATTAAAAAAATTCATAAAGGTTTTGATATCTTATCAAACCTTAATATGTCATCTTACATATTTCCTAGAGCATATGCCAACTATTTTGGGGACCACTGTTTTACAGCATAGGCATTGGACTCAGATCTGAACAATATTTACTGGCTATGTACTCTTAAGCAAGTTACTTATCCATGTCTTTGTATAGTTCATCTATAAAATGAGAATAAGAATTGGTATCTCATAGAATTGTTCTGATGAATCGGTAAGAATAACAGATAGTACTTGCTGAGCACCTACAAAGTGGAAGGCATTATTCAAAACCCATTGAATGAATTAATTCTTAAAAATGGTGTCTACACATAATGAACCCTTGGTAAAAAATTAGTTTTCTTCCCCAGGAAAAAGACATATTAACTGTACAAAATCAAGAACACTTACTAGGGCAAATACAGTTAGTTGTTTACACGCTTATCTCTTCTATAAAATTTCAAGTTTCCTGGAGGCAAAATTATGTTGTAGCTATCCTTATATCTAAATAGACTGCAAAACAGAATGCTTTGAATACATTAAGTGCTTAATAATTAAATGAATGTTGTTGAATAAATGTACATAGGGGGCCACCATAACTTGCTATTTATAGTTTGTAACAATTCAAGCAACTCCACTGCTGACAGGCATGATCACTTAACTGCACACACACTGCAAAATATGTTATTGTTTTTACATATACTCCATTACACCTTTGTAGTAAGGATAACACTCCCCAGAGCTTTTGAAAATAAAATAATCTTTGATTATTTGTACAAACAGATGTAAAGTAAGGTACTGATAATCCAAAAGTATTTTCTACTTGGATTTTGAAATGTTTCTATATTTATATAGACTATGAATATGCCTAATAGTCTATACAAGAGAATGCACTTGCAACAAAATAAGCTACACTATGAAAAGCTGACTTAGAAAGAAGGTGAAAGCAACTCAGTTTCTGTGATCTTACCCCTTTATTTAATTCTTATGTGTAACCTACATCACTTTGATTAACTCAAACTGCATGGAACTTGCCATTTCTCAAACCCTTCCCAGAGGATAAGAAATGTTTAAATGTTGATTTTCATGGAAATATTTTCTGTAAAGCAGGTAATTCTCATCAGTGAATTTAAAAACATGACTGCCTAGGTATTATAAAAAATCAATTAAAAGACATGAAATACACCATTTGCTTCACTAAAATTTAGAATTTCCATTTTTTGTAAAATATTTTATTCATCTGTAAAATGCATTGTTCTTCATGACTTTGTTTTTCCATATAAGTGGCTTGAGGTAGAGAAAAATCAGCTGGTGACATACTTAATGACATATGAAATCTCACAAAGTTTTCTACTCAACTCACAGAGCTGTTATAAAGAAAAAATAAGCAAATCATTTTGAAATATTTAGGGAAAGTAAAGGAGGAAATAACAAATGTAAGGCATCACTGTATCTTAATGAGACCCTGAAAGATTAGCTTTTCATCTTTCTCTTAATTATCCATGAATGGTACACTCCACCTCTAAGTGTACAGAAGGCAGAGTGTTTGGGTAGAAAGTACATGGGCTTTAAAGTCAAACAAATCTGGGTTTGAATCAAGCTTCCACGTTCACTAGTTCTGACCTGAAATAATTTACTCATTGTCTTTGAATTTCAGTTTCCTCATTAGGAAAAAATGAGGAAAAATATTCAATTAAAACAGATATAAAGTGTTTGACATGTAGTGAAAATTCATTAAATGACAATCCATTTCCTCCTTTTATTCCTAAATCAGAGGTACCCATTTTATTTTTGCCCTATGTATCTCCTCTAACTAGCAATGATTCACATCAACAATTTATATTTATTTGTTTATCACATAAGAGGTTAAAACATTTCTTCACACCAACTATTGAATTTAATTTTCACTGCTACCGTAGCAACTAATTTGACATTATCCTAATTTTGTACAATAATAAATTGAACTTCAAAGACAGTAAATAATTTATATAAGATCTTGCATGCAGTAAGTTACAAATTGAAACTTCTCCTACCATTCCATCAAGCCTGGTTACCCAATCACTAAAAAAAAAAAAAAAAAAAAATCCTAGCCAGAACTAACAAAAAGGAAGTTTGATACTAAGAAAGTTAAATCTAATGATTACATACTATTAAACTATTTACCTAGGCACAAAGTGCAGTAAGGACATAATCATATTATTATCACTAGGGGCTCTAGTGGTGCAGCCAAATATTTTTGTAACACTTTTATAATACTTCCCTAGAAAATAGCTTTTTATGAAAAAAGAGTGAACTAACAAATATACACCCATATGAAAACTAATAATAGCTAGTCTGTTTGTTCATGGTGGAGAATGACTTTCAAATAAAATTTAAAGTGTACTTTTATGTTTTTCAGTAATACACTAAGTTTCCTCAGTAATCAATACAATTCTTCATAAATGATAGTATAAGATGAATATGTTCTGGGGATAGAATATACAGAACAGTGATTAGAATTAATAATACTGTATTGTATAGTTGTAATTCACTAAGAAAGTATATCTTAAGTGTTCTCACCACAAAGGAAAAAAGAAAAAGGTAACTATGTGAGGTGACAGGTGTGTTAATTACTTTAATTGTGGTTATCATTTCACAATATATTATATATACTTTAGCCAAATCCCTTAATTTTATTAAGTCTTTTCTCCTCTTCTTTAAATTGGGGCAAATAGAAGTACCTGAAATAAAATAAAATAAAAATACCTTTGTACTGATTAAGTGAAATAGTCCAAATATTGGTAAGATGTAACATTTATCAGGCATTTTATCATATAATGAACACCATGTTAAACATTTTATACTTATTGTCTCATTTAATAATTACAAAACCCTGTAAGTAAGTACTATTATCCCTTTTATAGATTAAAAAAGTTGAGGTCCAAAGTCCCACAACTAATACACTAAACTAGGATTTAAATCCAGCAGACTAATTCTAAATACAAACCCTTGGAGGCTAAATTCGGTAAGCCCGATGCCATGCACTTAGTAAGTATTTAATAAATCTTAGCTTATGTTTGTGTTCAGTTTTACTTTACCCGAGTGTTAATTTCTTATATAGCAGTTCTAAGAAGTTGAATGAAGTAGCTCTCAAATATTGCAATTTCAGGATTCCTTGCTCTTACCCTACTGCAGAGCATCATTCTAAAAAGGAATTTTTAGGGTAGTAAAAATAATGTGCATAATATTGTGCTGAGGAACATATGACATTGTCTGTTTGTCCAAACCCATAGAACAACACCAAGAGTGAACCCTTTAAAGTAAAAAATGGACTTTGAGTAATTATGATGTGTCTGTCCCTGTAGGTTTATGCTTGGTTAAAAAAAAAAAAAAAAGTAGCATTCTGGGGAGTGATGATAATGGGAGAGGCCATGCATATGTGGGAAACGGGTATATGGGAATCTGTACCTTCTTCTCCATTTTATTGCAAACCAAAAGCTGTTTTAAATATATCAGGTCTTTAAATGTAATGCGGTATCCTGAATGGGATATGAGACCAGAAAAAGACATTAAGTAAAAAAAAAAAAAAATCCAAATAAACCAAGGACTTTACTTAATAATAATGTTAGCAC
The DNA here is from genome assembly GCA_004023965.1 of Spilogale gracilis. NCBI lineage: Eukaryota > Metazoa > Chordata > Mammalia > Carnivora > Mephitidae > Spilogale > Spilogale gracilis. Next base: position 35,076 of record PITA01008289.1, on the reverse strand, counting down.
TGATTCATTAATTGTGGCAAATATACCATACTAATATAAAATATTAATAAAAATCGGGTATGGGATATATAAGAACTCTGCACTGTTCTCATTTTTTTCTATAAATCTAAAACTTCTAAAAAATGTATCTATTTGAAAAAGATCAATAAAACAAGTGAATAGGAGTTGTTTTAAGAATGTAAACATATGGGGCGCCTGGGTGGCTCAGTTGGTTAAGCGACTGCCTTCGGCTCAGGTCATGATCCCAGAGACCCAGGATCGAGTCCCACATCGGGCTCCCTGCTCAGCGGGAAGCCTGCTTCTCCCTCTCTCAGTCTCCCTACTTGTGTTCCCTCTCTTGCTGTGTTTCTCTCTGTCAAATAAATAAAATCTTAAAAAAAGAAAAATTAAAAAAAAAAAAAGAATGTAAACATATAAAATGAAGACTTGAAGGGATGTAACCACCAGGATGCGTTTAAGTCAGAAAGAAAGTCAGCAAATGACACAGTATCAGGGCCTTCATCTAGGAAAGGCATTTTTTTTTTAAATAGTTTTAAAAGGTTAAGGTCCCCAGATGACAAATTAAAGAGAATTTCAGATTAAAAATGAAATAATTACCCAGAGTCATTAAGCTCATTCATGGAAAAACTAAAAACTCTAGACTCCCAATCCAGTGCTCTTTCTACTGTAACACATCAACGCATTAGAATATGTTTGACTCAAGCAGTAATTAAGTAAACTGAAGGGGAAAAAAACAACAGAATGGAAAACTTTTGAATCAGACTCAAAAGCATACTTGTTAGTATGGCAAGGAACAGCCACAAATGGCTTTAACAAGAAGAGGAACAAAGCAGATTAGATATCTGACAAGGGATGAAATGTCAAAATTAATGGGGAGTGATGGTAGGCTCCTTGGTAGGTGGTTTCAGAGCCGAGCTTTTGCCTTTCAGGTAGTAATTCAAAGTGCTTAAAGCCTGGGCTTTACTAAATAAAATAAATTATAACCTGTTGAGATAAGGTCAATTTTATAGTATGCGCCTTTAAATTTCTGAATTCATATCTTCTAACTGGGCAACAAATCCACTGTTGGTTGGGCTAATTTGTTTTATTTTTTTGACTGCATTTAAAAAAAATTATGAACCCTTTCAAGCATATAAAAATAGCCTACAGTGGAGGAATTCTCTTGTACCCATTATCCAATTTCAGTAATTCACAATATTTTACCTTTCACATTTTGCCTATTTGCCACCACCACCTATTTCTGCCCCCTTAAAAGACCGAACTGATTTAACATGAAGAAAAGAATCATCTTTGTGAAAAGGAAAAAGAAGAGAAGCAATATTTTTAATCTGTTACCCACTGAGACTTAAACCAGAAAGGTTCCAGATTGTGAGGTAAATAAATACAAGCCAGGGATAATAAAGTGAAAGTCTGTTAGTAGGCTAGTCTAAATATGTTAGTTGACAATCAATGGAACTATTGTCTACGTGGAAGAAAGGTATTTTAAGGAATTATTTTCCAAATTTTGTTCAGTTTGACACAAAGAAATGGGGTAAGAATGACTGTAAAGCTTCACTGAGATAATAGTTTCTACAGATGAGTTTAGCTTTGAGGAACACAAAGTGTGGTTTCATCATGTTTACATTCACAAAAATCACAAACTTTCTATATTCCTTTTTTTTCCCCGAAGATTTTATTTATTTGACAGAGAGAAACACAGCCAGAGAGGGAACACAAGCAGGGAGACTGAGAGAGGGAGAAGCAGGCTTCCTGCTGAGCAGGGAGCCCGATGTGGGACTCAATCCCGGGTCTCCGGGATCATGACCTGAGCCGAAGACAGTCGCTTAACCAACTGAGCCACCCAGGCGCCCCTACAAACTTTCTGTATTCCAATAAGCACCTACACAAAGAATAGTTGACACTATTGACAAAATTTCAATATCACCAAGACTCAATTACTTTTGAAAGTTCAGTTTATTTTTATAGTAAAACATTTTATTTCCCATGAAGTCTCTATGTGCTTGAGTTTTCCCATTTTTAGATTTTAAATTTTTAAATTAGAATATAAAGTGACTTTGTCAACTTCAATAGTCTTTTGTATTAAATGAAAATATACATTTCTGGATCCTAGAGGACTCTTCCACACATTTAGAATTTCATTTCAGTTCCTTGTCTAAATTTTGAAGGCAGAGACCATTAGCAGCTGGCTGTGCAGCAAATACAAGTACATCTAAAACATGTTCGTTGAAAAGAAAAGATGAACAACATTATCCTGAACTGTTCCAATTTTTATCATGAAACAAAAGGCAAAAATTAGCTGGTAGAGATGGGAAATGATGAGAAAGGGGAAGTTAAAATGACATAACTAGCAAGGTCCAACTAAGTTTTTAAAGCATATACCTAAATATCAGGATACCACAGGTGTTTTGGCAGGAAGTGTGGGGCAAGCTGGACAATGAGAGTGTCCACTGTCTGAGCCAGTAAAGCTGCACTGGTTTTGAAAAATAAGTAAATACATACATAAATATCAAGATACGCATTCTCCTTCTCAAACTTGAGCCCTCCTAATCGATTTTAGATTGTGTATGCAATGAACAGAAATTAATTCCTTCTCCATCTTCATTAGCAAATGTTAGCATGTAGTTGTTTCTTGCTTTCCATTCTCTCTTAAACTAAAAAGTCCTCAACCAAAAAGATTATTTCCCATGTTTCATATAAATTAAGCTTTATGTCTGTACACTCCTGTATCTCTGAGGTTATCCTTAGTTTTCCACAGATTTTAATTCATTAAAAAGTTTCACAACCTCATAATGGTTTACATGCCCTGCTTCTCCAAAAAGTCTACGTTCAGGCTTTTCCAAAGAACATTTGTTATAAAGACCATCCACACATTGATCTTTTCCTTCATTCTTTCTGACCACACACCCTGTAATTGCTATGCATTCTAATATATTGCTACCCCTCATAGATTATATCCCATTTTAAGTATCTCAAGTGTCCATCCCCTGCTGACAATCACCTCTCCACTCAAATAGCTAGATCACTTTCTAAATCCTGTTTACCCCTCTAAATTCTGCTTCCCTTCACACTATTTTCAAATACCAAATACCCATTCTTGAGGCAAAACTATATCAATAAAAGGTCAAGTCCTAGTAACTTATCTTACAATTCTAATCATCATGAAAAACATGTATGATTTTCCATAAAGTTCTAGCTCCTTTCTAAATGATCTGTCATAGGGTAGTTCTGTGTGCTGTGCTATACTACATTTATCCCTGCTGCATCCACTGCAACTCAGTGAAGGTTCTTTCCTCTGCTTTCTTAAATCTACATCCCCCAAAGAAATCCGGCCAGCACACAGTAAAGATATTAAAACTCTCATGTATCCGCTCTTTGACACCATCTCTTAAAATTTTTCATTCCACCCCAAAGAAACTTTTCTCCTTAACATTTGGCTTTCACCTAATTTAATAAATGCCTAGAATAGAAGATAATATTTGAATGTTTTCATATATGAGTTATCAATAAAACATGATTATTTACCTATCTGTATATTTTTATTTTTAAAAATCAAAATAGAGAAAGAGACTATGAAACAAAAGAAATACACATTCTAGAAACACAAAGGATTAAGAAGGGAGACAGATTAAATTGTCAAAGAAATGTGTCTTTACTAGAAACATTAAGCAGAATACTTGTCAGTTCTCTGACAAATATGCCACTGTACAAGCTCTGGACAGCTGAGAAGGGAAAAAGGCAAATGAGTAAAAGAGAAAAAGCAAAATTATTATTTCATTATTTTTTATAGTGAATGCTTTTTTATATATTTTAATGTGGCTTACTCCAGAGTTGATTTTTGTACATTATGTAGAGGTGAAGGTATAAGTTGTTTTCTAACAGGATAAAAATTAAGATTTTTCTATTCATTAGAATACCCTTAAAAAAGTGAAAAGACAGCTATGAATCAGGAGAAGAAATTAGTATCTAGAATATATAAAGAACTCAAGCAAAATCAATAAAAAGGCCCATAAAAAATTAAATGAAGAAAATGAGCAAAAAACATGAACAACATTTTACAGAAGAGAAAACACATATACATGTTTACAGCTTCATGGTCAACTAGAAAATGCAAATCATGACCACAGTGAGATATTTTTTATCCACTCAGGTAAGAATTAATAAATCTGACAAAATACTGTGTGTAAAAAAGAATATGGATCAACAGAGATATCTTATATATCACTGGTGAGAGTATAAATGGGTAATACAATTTTGGAAAGATAATTTGACAGTCTCTTGAAAAGCTGAGCAATTATATACCCTCCAGGACTTCAGTCTTAGTATATACTCAAGAGAATGTCTTGCAATCACCACCCAGAAACATGCACAAGACTATTTATACTAGCACTCTTCATATTAACAAAAAAATGAAAAACAACCCAAACTCCCATTATTTGGAGAAAGGATAAATATATTTGGCATTGTCATAAATATCACATAAAAGTAAAAATTAACCATATGAATTATGATTATAAAAACATGCATGTGTAATCTCAGTAACTTAATGTTGAGAGATAAATACAGCATATTAATATATTATTTAGTCACAACTTTATAAGTGGTATGGCACTATATATATAATTTTTTGAAAAAACAATGTAAAAGAAACACAAAATTCAGAATGGTGGTTACTTCTGGTTGGGGAGTATTGATGGGAGCAGGGGAAGAGTATACAGATGGATGTAAATTATTAATATTCTAATTCTTTGGTTGGATCTTGGGTTCATAGGTATTTATTTTGATTAAAAATAATGAATGATGAATGTAATAAAAGAGGATAATAAATAGAACAATGACTTTGAATCATAATTAACTAATTCTAGGCATCTTAAGTCCAACTGAAAAAATAACAACACTTTAGCAATACTTTTCAAGCTTTAATGTACATATGAATAACTTGAGATCTTATTAAAAATGAAGATGATGATATATTAGGACTGGGTGGAATGTGAGATTCTACATTGTAAGTCCCACATGTGGATGCTGCTGGTTTTACAGACCATCCACTGATCTCCAAGTATGAAGTACAATGGAAGTTAAAAAGATTGATACACCAACAGACAAAGGACTGATATCCAAGATCTATAAAGAACTCCTCAAACTCAACAACCAAAATAAAGATCACCACATAAAAAAAAATGAGCAAATGACATGAAGAGGCACTTCTCCATAGAAGACATAAAAATGGCTAACAGAAAAATGGCTAACATGAAAAAAATGTTCACCATCACTAGCTATCAGGGAAATTCAAATCAAAACCACATTGAGATACCATCTTACACCAGTCAGAATGGCCAAAGTTAACAGGACAGCTAACAACAAGTGTTGGAGAGGCTGTGGAGAAAGGGGAATCCTTTTACACTGTTGGTGGGAATGCAAGTTGGTGCAGCCGCTTTGGAAAACACTGTGGAAATTCCTTAAAAAATTAAAAATAGAGCTACCATATAACCCTGCAATGCACTACTGGGTATTTACCCCAAAGATACAGATGTAGAAAAGAAGGGCCATATGTACCCCAATGTTCATTGCAGCAATGGCCACAATTGCCAAACTGTGCAAAGAGCCAAGGTGCCCTTCAATAGATGAATTGATAAAGAAGATATGATACATATATACAATGGAATATTATGTCTCCATCAGAAAGGATGAATACCCAACCTCTGAAGCAACATGGACTGAATTGGACTGAAAAAGCAACATACGCTGAGTGAAATGAGCCAAGCAGAGAAAGTCAAGTATCATATGGTTTCATTTACTTGTAGAGCATAAGGAGTAATATGGAGGACAGTAGAAGAAGGAAAGAAAATGGGAAGTGGGGTAAATTGGCAAGGGAGATGAAACATGAGAGACTTTGGACTCAGAAACAAACTAAGGGTCTTCTAGGGGAGGGGGGGAGGATGGGTGCACCTGGTGGTGGGTATTGAGGGCACGTATTGCATGGAGCACTGGGTGTGGGGCATAAATAATGAATCTTGGGACATTGAAAAAATTAAATTAAATTTTAAAAAAAGATTGATACACTCAAGGCAGCAATAAATGTAAAGCCTGCCATATAATGGTTTAAACATGAAAGCATTTTTATTTAGTCAAATTAAAAAACACTTAAAAAAGGAAATAAGCAGAAAAAATATAAATAACCTTGGTTTTAAGATTGAGCATCAGTGACTCAATAAATTCAGAGACCTTAAAAGATAAACCAAATGAACTGACCTGACCACTCAATGGAATTATAGGTGCCATATTTTGGAAAATTGATTATGCTATTAAGAAATAATGATTTGGTTCCACCCCATTCCAAAGTGAAGCAGAAGATATTGATAAAAAAATACCGGGGTTCAGAGTTTAATTTGAAGTGAAAGAAACTTCTTTCCTGAGTTACAAGAAACTGCAAGAATCTTAAGGATTAAGGAAAGATCATTTTGGTTTCTTTAGGTTGAGAATAAAAGGTTACTTAAAAAGATTCCCTCCTTGTTCTCTATCAAACTACAACCTGCATTCGAGGGAGTCATCACTGTGATTAGACATTTTCTTTAAAGGAGGCAGAAAAACAATTAAAAGATGACTTCAATAGCATACATGTCCAAGAATGCATGCAGCATATTCTAAAAAGTACTTCTACTGCTCTAGCAACACTAGTATTGCTAAACAAGAGGAGAGAGATATATTTTAAAAATATCACAATTGCTGTTGATTTCATATTTTAAGAAAATAATCAATACACAGAAAGTGCAAATATATCTGATTAGAATGATTTCATTAAGTGAAATACACGGTACCAAAAATAATCAATTCAGGTAGTTTTTACTACTAGTGTCACAGAAGGTCTATTCAAAGAAATGCAAAGATCATTATCTCTTTTAAGATCTATCTTTTCAGCTTTTTATAATACTGTCTCCATTACTGGAAGAATAAAAGAGAAACTGAAGAAAATTGGACCAGTGAAATCACAAGAATATTTACAGAGAAAGAAAAAACCGAATTATTGGGGCAAGAAAATTTTAAAATAAGGATGTATTCTTGCAAACAGTCAGGTATAAAAATATATTTTTACTAAGAACACATTCATATATTCCATTTTCTCCGAACCAGAATTTAGGTGTCTTTAATAGTATTCTACAGCACAGACCTTGAAAATTAAGATTATACTTACATTTCTATAATAAAAGAATTTAAATATTTTTTTGTAGTGTTGTTTCTAACTAATAAATTATAATGTAGGTATTTTCTGATAGTTGCATACCCTCAAAAATTAGCCAATGGCAAATGTGGTGTCTAGCGACTAAAAGATAATAAAGATTTTACTATTTAAAGTATTCATGCTATAGTCACTAATAATTGCAGCTATAAATTACAAGGAGAGAATTTGTAATAAAATATAACAACAGATTACACAGCTGTGCTTAGCTGTTCAAGGCCATTTATTAAGTCAAAACACAATGCAACATTATCATTATGTCCAGATGTAGTGAAAGCCCAGACATCCCAAAAAACATTAATATCTCTACATTAGAACAAGAGGTCATCAAGAGATATACCTGAATAAACAATTTCCCACAATCACCAGGAAAATAAAGAAATTCTGAAGACTCATCTTGGACTTTAAGCAATTAAATGTATTCACACCTTCCATGGATCCCACTGTTTTGTCTGAGGCTTTGGTAGCTTTTTCAGTAAATGTTCTATCATTGAAATGTGAAGAGGCTTAACATCAAACATGCTATTTGAAATATAAAAATAAAATATATGTCTCTTAAATATAAAATATGACTACCCTCAGATTTTCATCATTTTTTGCACAATATATTATGTTTTTCAAAGCACTTAAACATTTATTACTTCACCTGACCTAAAGACTGTGTGAAATAAGTGAGGAAAATATACTATTTTAAATATTAAGATTCTGAGACACAGAAGTCAAGCCATTTGCCTAAAAATCAAATATATATATGATGTATATATACATCATATATATATGCTGACTTTTAGTTTTATTTTTAAATACCTTTAAATGTTTTTATTTCCACATCTGTTATCTTGTTAAAGTCATTCTCATACCTAAAATATTATGTGAAGTCAGCAGGTATTTAATAAGCAACTTGTGCAAGACTTCCAGTCATGCAAAATTATTGTTCTAATTAATTTGTAAAATTGACAGGTGTAATATTAAAAATACTTAAATGACTCACAACAGAAGATACCAACCAAAGAAAATGAACACTTGATCAAACTGAAACATATCCCCCCAGTTTTACCAAAGGGTATCAGCTGTGTGTCAGCCCTGACACAGAGAGGACTCAGGCTTTGATGTGATTTCAAACTACCAATCATTTGTAGACAAGTTCATTTGGCCTGAAATGCTTGATTATCTAAAGATTTCTTAGAAAATGTAGAAAATTCTGGAAGTATATGGTACAAAATTAAAGAAATCGTAAATGTAAAGAAAAAAATCACTTCCCGGTGCCAAAAATACAAAATCATTACCACTAAAAGTATCACAGTATTTATAAATATTTTAATTTCTTCATACATATATATTCAAATTTAATTTTATTAAAAAACATAAATGGGATTTTGAACATGCTTTTAATGCAATTTTTCTTGTCCTGTCATTGCTTGACTATCTGCTATTCTCCCTCTACATTTCTTCCCACCCAAAATAATCCATTTTAATAATTTAGTATGCATACTTCCATATTCTTCTCCCTTTGCAAATAACTTTCTATAAAGCAGACATACACATACACATATCTTACATATAAAACACATTTTCAGGTGTTTTTGTCATTGTACAAAAATTTAATGTTATACACACTTTTCTATACCTTGTTCTTGTCGTTCATCAATGACCCTGGAAATTCTTCTAGATCACCTGATATAACTGTAATTACACATCTTTTGGTGACTGTATTATAATCCACGGCATATATTTCCATTATCTATTAGCATTACCTTATCAATGGAATTACTTTTTCTTCCACTCTTAACATTACAAATAAGCTGTAACAACTCTGAAATAAAAAAAATATATATGTCCTTAAATATTGATACTTATATTTCTATGGGATATATTCCCAAGGATGAGATTGTTAAATCAAAGAATATTATGAAGTGAAATTTGTAATATGTGTCACCAGACTGCATTTCAAAACATATTTCTACCAGTAACAAGTAAGAGTCGCCTTCCCTATACTTCTACTGGTAGTAAATGTTAAACTCATCAGACTAACACAAACTTTAAAAGATAAGACACATAACCACTTAAATTTGAATTTCCCTAATTCCTACTGAAACTGAGGATCTTCTCATACATTAACCAAAAGAATTTGCTTTTTTTGTGAATTATCTTTTCTTTTTATATTGGATTGTTGCATAACCTTTTGGTTAACAATATCAAAGAGATCTCTGGGCTCACTCCCCCTGCTTGTGTTCCCCCTCTGGCTGTGTTTCTCTCTGTCAAATAAATAAAATCTTAAAAAAAAAAAAAAAAGATTTTAGGGGTGCCTGGGTGGCTCAGTTGATTAAGCATCTGTCACTTGATTTCAGCTCAGATTTTGGTTTTAGTTTTGAGATTCTATTTTTTTATTTGAAAGAGAGAGAAAGCCAGAGAAAGAGCATGAGTTAAGAAGGAGGGGCAGAGGGAGAGGGAGAAGCAGACTCCCCACTGAGCAGGGAGCCCCAGAGCCCTGGGATCAAAACCTGAGAGGAAGGTGGCCACTTAACAGAATGAGCCTCCCACGTGCCCCTCAGTTCAGGTCTTGATCTCAGGGCCATGAGTTCAAGCCCCATGCTGGACGTGGAGCCCACTTTAAAAAAAAAAAAAAAAAAAAAAAAAAAATTTCTAAATAGTTTCCTAGATTTTTTGGCAAGTTTTTTGTTTTGTTTTCATTTAAACCTTTCACGGTAAACTATTTTTGTTATGTTAATGTGTAAAATGGAAATATATTTTCACTGTTTTCCATAAAGATCACCTCTTATGCCAATCCCATTAATTAAATGATCCATTATTTTCCAACTAAATTGTCATCTGTTTTAAGATTCTCTAATAGGTTCAATGGATCTATTTGTCAATTCCTATGCCATTACCATATTGTTTTGTTAAACTGGCTTTGTAATATGTTCTAGCATCTCACCGTTCTTTTTCACATTTTCTTGCTTTTTGCTAGTAATCTTCCATGTAATTTTGAAAAAGATTTCTAACTAAAAAAGTCCTCATTGAGACTCTAACTGTAATTGAATTGAATATATACATTTAATACATAAACATAACTGGAAACAAATAACTGGAAAAATTAACCTTTTGTTATTGTGCCATACAAAAATATAATTTGTGCTTCCTTTAATCAGATCTTATCTTTAAATAAAATGTTACCCTTTTTTTCATATAGGGGTCATATGTAATTTTTCATAATTTTATTAATAAACATTTGGTAAAATGAAGTATTTTCTCCTATTGAAAAAAAAAGTTTCCTAGATGCTTATTACTTCCAGAGAAAACCTACTGATTTTCATTCAATTATCTTCCATCCAACTGCCCTTCAATTAACCCTAGCAATTTTCCTAGATTCTTAAGATTTCTAGAATTTTTCAAGGTAAGTCAGTCAAAATCAGTCAAAAAGACATCCTATGCTCTTCTCTCAACTGTTAGTGTCACCTATATCATCTGCTTACTATATCTGCTAAGCCCCTCATTAGTGTTAAATAACTGTGATAAATGATTCCTTACCTAGTTTCTAATGTTAATTGAATATTTTTAGGATTTAACCATTTTGGATTATATTTTCTGTTGGGTGTGAATGAAGATAGTATATTCAAGCAATTCTATTGAAGATGAGTGCATTTCTCTTTGGTGATATAATAAACTATGCAGATATATTTCCTATTGTTAAATTGTGCTGGAATTCCTACTTAAATACACACATGCAAAACTTTAGGTCCTGCTATATTATTCTAATCCATTGCTGATATTATTTGCTAGGATTTTATATAGAAATTTTGCATTTACTTCATAAGTGAGATTGGGCTAGGATTTATTTCTGTACAATCCTTATCAGTTAGGTTTTAAATAAAATTAGGAGGGATTTCAGTATTTTTCAATGACCTAGAATAATTTAAATTACATCAAAATTATTTATTCCTTTAAGTGACTACATCTTTCTAATCTCTTCTATATTAATAGGTATTTTCTACTTCTTCTTAGGTCAATTTTATAATTTGCATTTGAATAAGAGTTCCATTTCTTACAGGTTTCAAATTTACTGCCAGGCAGTTGCCTTTAGATTTTCTTTAAAATTATTTTTATATTCCAGTTTATCTACTTTCACATTCCAATTAGTGTCTAGTTTTGTTCATTCTCTTTTCTATAAACTTTATTATTCTTATCATCGAGATAAAATTTACATAACATAGACGTCACCCTTTTAACCATGTTAAAGTATACAATTTGGTTGCTTTCAGTACATTCACAGGTTGTATAATATCAACAACTATCCGATTCCTAAGTATTTCATCACCACAAAAGAAATCCTATATCCGGGGTGCCTGGGTGGCTCAGTCGTTGGGTGTCTGACTTCGGCTCTGGTCACAATCCCAGAGTCCCAGGATCGAGCCCCGCAGTAGGTTCCGTGCTCATCAGGAAACCTGCTTCTCCCTCTCTCACTCCCCCTGCTTGTGTTCCCTCCCTAGCTGTGTTTCTCTCCATCAAATAAATAAATAAAATCTTGAAAAAAAAAAAAAAGGAAAAATAAACCCTATACCCATTAAGCAGTCATTCCCCATCCTGCCTTCCCCCAGGCCTTGGCAACCACTGATCTATTTTCTATTGCTACGGACTTGCTTATTTTGGACATTTCATGTAAATGGAATCCTGTAATATGTGGCCTTTTATATCTGGATTCTTCCAACTAGCATAATGCTTTCCAAGTTCACCTATGTTGTAGCATGTACCAATATTTCATTCCTTTTTATGGCTGAATAATACTCTATCAATGGACACACCACATTTTTATTTACCCATACATACATCAGTTGATGGACATCTGATTTGCTTCTACTTTTTTACTACTATGAATAATGCTGTTATGAACATTTGCTTTATGAAAACACAAATTTTATGTGAACATATGCTTTCAATTATCTCCCAGTTCACAGAATTGCTGGGCCTGTTTTCTTTTTTGTTTTTACATCTTCATGTATTTGTCTTTCCAAAGAACCAGCTTTTAGATTGATTTTATTATTTGTTTTCCATTTCTTAATTTCATCTTTTAAAAATTAATTCCCATTTCCTCTCTTTCCTCTGTCTTCTTCTACCTTATTCTTTAATATAATTTCTTAAAGTTAATACAGTGCTCTTTATTTTCTATCTTTCTTAATAATGAATAATAAGGCTATCAACTGTCCTCTGACAACCCCTTTAGCTATTTTCCAGAGGTTTTTACGTAAAATAATCTCCTTTTCATTGTTTTTCAAGGGACTTCCTCTTTAACCAAGTGTTATGCAGGACTATTTTCCTTAATTTCTAAGTAGTTAACAATGTTTGTTACTTTTAAATTAAGATCTATTTGCCCTAGTTTATAATCAGAAAATGTGCTTATAAAAATCTTCCTAAAATTTATAGTTTTCTTGGTTGGTACCTAAACACAGACATGTTCAAAAGAAATATTTAAATAACATTCTTTTTATGTACATTAAATTGTTTATGAATTATAATCCATTTCTTAGTCATTATTTGTATGTTTAACAGAATCATCTGTACCTTTCCAGTAGTTTTTGCTTTATGTACTTATTTACTATAAATAAACCTGCTATATATACATAGTTTTATGTGGTCATCTTCTTCATAACCTGTGGCTTTTATCAGTACAGTATGTTTAGTATCAATACTGTCACTTTTTTTTCTATTTTCCTTTTGTTTACATTAGGCTAATATCTTTTATGTCCACCATTTTACAAAGCTTTCTCTTTGACTTTGTCATAGGTGTTACTCTTATAATATAATTTGAGTGGTTTATGTTTTTAAACTCATTCTAACATGTCTTTAATGGGAGTACTCTGTCCATCCACATTAAACATAACTGATGCATTTATTATTATCTAATTACTTGCATTTTCTTATTTTATATTCTTTGTTACCTTTTTCACATTTTTTATTTGATCAAGTGGGTCTGCATTCTGTTTTCTCCTTGCTAATATTGAGGCTCTATAGGGTGCCCTATTGTATTCCCTTCTTTACCTCTCTTTTCTCTCTAATGAACAGACACTTTTTCCCCCACCATGAGATTCTATCCCTTTTTCTTTTCCCCCTAAAAAGATGAGATCTTTACAACACATTCACTTTCCTCCTTCTGTCTCTCATCTCCACTACTCATTTTCCTCCTCTTTTACTTTCCTCCTGCCACCCCTTCCATCAACTAAGTTTTCTTTTCTTTTCTTTTTTAAGATGTTATATAAGGGAGAGAGAGCCCATGAGCTGGCGGGAAAGGGGGGGTGGCAGAGAGAAAGGCTAAAGCAGCTCCCCCCAGAGCAGGGAGCCTGAAGAAGGACTCCAACCCAGGACCCTGAGATCATAACCTGAGCCTATGGCAGACACTTAACCAACTGAGCCACCCAGGCACTCCCAACTAAGTTTTCATGAGGCAGTTCAGTACTTCAAAAAGTTTCTTTATAGAAATTTAATATTTTTATTTCTAAAGTCTGAAATTACATTTTATCATGCATTTACTAGTCTTCAATATCACTTTTTTAAATAGCTTTTATTTTTCATTTTACTTAAGTAATCTCTATGCCCAACGTGGCGCTTGGACTCATGACCCTGAGATCAGGAGTCACATGCGCTATTGTGCCCCTATCTTTATCTCTTAAATGAAACTAAACATACACACACACACAATAACATTAAAATGCTTATTATTCACCACTATATTGCTTTCTTCTTCATCTTCTTCATCTTGAAGTCTTTGTTCTGGTTCATTTGCTATTTACTTATCATCTCTTCTCAGATATTTTTTTCAGCTGGGGCATAGTAATTTTATGTTCTGAGTTCCTGATTATTCCTAAATGTATTTCTTTCACCTTCACTAGCAAATGGTAACTTTCAGGGTGTTGATTCTTAGATTGTAGTCATTTTTCTTTAATAGTCTGTAGATGTCATTTCACTATCTTCTAACTCGCTATGTTACAGATAAGGAGTTCTATGATACTTTGATATTTTCCCCTTTATAGAAACTTGTTCCTTCTATTGGGAGATTATAAGATAATTCAATTTGTTGTTAGAGTTCAGAGCTTTTATCAGGATATCAATATGTGTGTCTTTTCTTTCAATCAAGGCCATAAATCAGTGAACCCTTCCAATCCACAGAATCTGATCTTTCTTAATTCCAGAGAAATTTTGTTCTATCATTTAATTTACCTCTCCTCCATCTATTCTTTTCTCTCCCTCTATAATTTGTATTATTCACATGTTTTGCCTTCTGGCCTTGACCTCAAAAACTCATCCTCTTTATTCAAGATTTTCATCATGTTTTACCTCTGTTCTATGCATTGATGTATTTCTTGCATTTGGTCTTTCAGTTCACTGATTCATGTTTCAACAGTGATCATGTTCCCTTCAGTTTCTCCACTGAGCTGCTCAATTGAGATGTTTTTTTATTAGTATCTGAAATTCTTTTTTGTTCTGAATGAGTTTCCTTAAATGTTTCTCTCCCCCCTCCCCAAATTCAGGTTGCACTTATTTTTTGCCCATAGCACCTGTTGTTGGAGTATGTACTCTAATTTTCCTACCTGATCTTCCTATCTGCCTCACTACTAGGTCCCCTTAAATGGATTGTTATTTTTCACTGATAGCCCACTGGAGCTCAGTTCTAGTTGTTGTAGCATCCTCAGTGGCAGACACCCTTGGTGAAATGCAAAGGTAGAGTCTGTTGGTTCCCCGCAGAGGCATGAGGAAGATCTTTGCTGTCCTATTTCTTTTCAGTCTCAGAGACAGAGAAAATTCAGCCAGCACATTTAGCAACTTTGGCTTATTTGTCAATGGGGAAGACTTAGATACTTAAATGAGAAATACTGACACTTTCTCCTAGTGATTCATACATCTCTGAAGCCCAAGATCTTCTCAATGTCTACTGTTTTCTATCTTTATCTCTGAACTCCAGTATTGTTCTCTACTTGTTTGCCCCCGTGAAAGAAGTTTGAAAGCAGTGTCTCTGCCCAAGGTGTCATGGCAATTGTATTCAGAAAGACAGTCAAGAATCAGAAGTGAAGGGGAAAATAGCCATACACATAGGTCACTTTGTTTTCAGAATCCTTAATTTAAAAAATGTTATAGGAAGGGAGGTAGTATGTTGATCTGGGGTGTGTTCAGGACTTCATTATAATGGTTCTCAAGAATCAATACTATCCCTAAAAAACATATTCCTAAATATATAAAAATGACAATGTGTTCTCTTTATGCTTTTAGGTTTTTAGGTACAGATCCTAAAATATACTACAGCTATTAATTAGTTGAAGTAAGCTTTAATGCAATCCCAGCTTTAATTATTTCAGGATATAATTATCTTTTGTTTTAGAAACAATTTCAAAACCATGTGTTGTAGTTTCCATTAGTAGAAAGACAAATTATGACTTTGTCCAATCATGTAAGTTTCCCAAACTCCAACTAGCAAGTCTTATAAATATGTAAAAGCATGTTGGTGTTATATAGGAATTAAACACGTATTCTGCATGGTGGTTTACCTCACCTTGCCCTCCATATTGTTCATAGCCCCATAATCCTTTTTGTTTTATAGAAGAGCTAATGATATCACCCAATATTAAAGTATTTCTCAGGACCAGACTTCTAAACAACTTAGATAATAAGGTAAAATAAGCTAACACTCTATTCTTTAATTGTATCAACTTTTATGAACTTTTTTTTAAGAATTAAGAAGCTCATATAAAATGTTCAAAATCTCAATTGCAATCTACTAAGTGCAAAAAATACTGTGGGTTATTTGTCCTACTATCCAGATAGGAATCATATAGGATATGAAATTTGGGTTTCATCCTTGAATCACTAGGTAATGTAATTCTGTGTACTCTATTCAACACAATATCCTGAATTGATTGTAGTAGATTTGCTTTACCACTGATGGGTGCTATCTGATATATTTCTTTTCTGAAACACAGTAAATAGAATTTTATATTGAAACTTCTGCTATGACAGAATTTCATTAAGTATCTAAAAGAATGAAAGATTCGCATGAAGAAATGTTTGGGTCTTAGAAAAAGTACAGAGAAGGCCTATAATAGGTAATAACAATTTTAACAATACTAAATTTGAACTGGTCAACAGAAAATAAGGGAATAGATAGTCTGGTAAGCAAAGATCCAAGGAATCTTCCTAGGACAGCTACAAAAGAGCCTGATCAACACTGAATCCTTCCAGTGTACCAGGTACTATATTCAGCATTGGAGCTTTCAAGAGGAATAAAACATAGTACTTGTCCTTAAAGAAGTACAGTTCAGTGAAGTAAAATTCTAAATGCTACCTTTCCTGAGTGATGAATATCAAGGAATTTGAGTCATGAGTTAAGCTACATATAAAATATGAAACTGAAATTTATACTAGATATACCCATTTTTTCATAATAAAACTCATCAAATAATAGAGGTATTATGCATAACATGAAATTACAGAAAAGCAACAATCATTTATTTTTGGTTTTTATACACTTTAGAAAATCACTTTCTGACAAATGTTGAGAATATAATGTCAAATATCTGAATCAGAAGAGGCTGGAATTCTGTTCATTTTTTTCCATACTGTTTTTCAGCTCAAATCACCCATTTTAATACAGTATTACTTTGTTCTCAACCCTTTACTAGAACAAGATTATTGAGAGCATGAGTTTTCAAAGGTATTTCTCTAAGGGTCAAATATATAAAGAAAGGTCAGATACAAACAACATAGCTGTTAAAAAGACTAGATATCAAGAGATGCCAAAAGAACAAGAACAGGAGTACCCATGACAATGAACCTGAAGGGGAAAGGTGTCTTGCATAAACTGAATATTATCTTTCTACCATCATCACAGTATATTGTTCTTAGTGATGTGTCCATTTAAAATATGCATTCTCTATCTCAAATAAATAAATATAACTCAAGAAAAAAAGAAAAAGAAAACATGCAAAATGATCATTGTGCTGTATTTCCTACTGCACTGAAAAGTCTGAAGAAAAGATCAGAGATACTGTCGTATGAAACAGTAAAGACAAATTTAAGTACTGGTAGAGCACTTTCATTATTCTTTGTCTCCATTCCAATAATCCAATTCGTATAATACAGCTCAACAATGAATATTATCTCTTAAAAACTTCTGAAGTCTCTAGTACCTTGTAGACAAAGGGCATGGCATATACAGTTGTTTGTAATTGGTTTGATGTCTTTAAAATTATTTGCAGTAACAAAAATTCACTTTCAAAGTTGCTATGACTCCCTTTTCATTAACTCATGTTGACAATCTTAAACAGAATCCAAACTCATGTATGCTGACTTTACCAGGGCTGATCATTTGAGCCTATTACTCTGATAGAAATGCATTTACCCTATCAAATAAAATTGAACCTTTCTTTCAATATAGTGACAAATTAAGGAAAAGTTAGTTACCTAAGAGAAGTCTAGACTATTCTACCTTAAGCCTTGTGGAACCTAGTTTAAAACTCCAATACTGTGGAAAGGAGGAGATCAAAAGTTAAGTCACATAATAAAATGGAATAAAATTACAGTATAAGGTATTCTTAGAAAAGCTAACAGGTGTTTTCATATACTTGAAAACTGGACAGCAGGCAGCAAATAAATGTCCCTAGAAATAGTGATTTCAGAATTGAGTGTCAGAGTAGATACTCAACAAATGACAGCTATTCTCAGGTTTATCACATAGATTCATGCTAAACTGCATTTCTCTGAAATAGACCTATACTTACTGCCTAATTCTTATTATTGATGACCACGTTTTTTCCGAGTGTGTGCCAAAACTACAGCAATCTCTGTATCCTAAACTCTGGGTGGCCCCTACTTAAGCCAGGTGCTGCTTTCTGAAATAAATAGAAAGGGACAATATACATAAGGGCCTTCCAAAGTCAGAAGAATCTGTCCCACTTTTGAAGACATTTTCTGTTCTGCCTCATGCTTTTTTTCTATATGATCCCTAGTTCTTGGTCACTCCCTATCAGCTTAAATTCAGCTCTCCTTTTTGACCTCTACCTTCCAGGATCCCAGTATCTAATACTTCCTTTGCCGTGCTCCTACTCAGCATTTCCTCGGCCTCCTTTAACATCTGCTACCCAGCTCCACTGTTGTCCACAGAACCAAATCAGGCAGCAGCTACCCAGTCCCTCCACTGTAAGACCTTTAGACAAATTCCCCCTCAGCATTTGCAATTCTAGACTGGAGAGTTACATTTTAAAAACAGACTCCACTATGGCAACCATTTCTCCCACTTAGAGCTCTTTCACCTTGTGCCCTTCTCTAAAGCCTTCTCCAAATCTACCATGCCTTTATTGAAATAAAATTACTAGTACTAATCTGAGCAAGCATTGACTAAAAATGGTCCCAGAATACAGTCATGGTGAGGTGGTGTTTAAGAATTTAGGTTGAACTTGAGTTTGAATCCCCAGATGTTATAGACTAACTGTGTGACTTTGAACAACTTACTTAACTTTTCTGAGCCTCAGCTTGCTTATCTTTAAAAATGCCATAATAAAAGTACATGTCATATAGGATTATGGAATTAATAGAGGAGAATATGCAGTGGTAACCAATTCCTAGTACACAGTAAGTACTCAATAAATGTTGGCTGTTATTATTATTGTTTTAGTACAATGACCGGTGTGTTTTATTTTATTTTATTTTCACTGTACCAATAATTTTGCTAGTCTTTTGGCACAGTTCCTTTAGAATAGAGTTTACATTAATTCCTCAGTGTATATGCTACGTTTCAGTTAAGTAATAGTCTAAAATCAGCTTCCCTTCAAAATATCCCTTAGAATAGTTTCCCCTTTTTGCATGCACTGAAGCACTCATATCACCTTTTGTGCTCTATGGTAGATCTAGTAATTTTCTTGCTATTTCTCCTGGCATTACCAACAATAATAGACAGTTTACATATATTCTACCTCTGAGGAGATTTATAAAACGTTTATAATTAGTACCACAGCATCTACAGCTCTAGGTGGGTATAGGGAAGGGGAAGGATCCAGGGATTGTTGTATAGCTTTCTCCAGATTGCGGTTTCCATTTGTGAAAAGGTAAAGTATGTGATATTTTTGAGCCTCTCACTACCATTCATACCAGCAAAAGAAATGTGAGTCAATTAAAAAGAAACTGAGAGTGAAATTTTAAATGAAAACTTAGCGGTTATCATTAAATAAATACCTACAAGTAGGTACACATGAATTGTGTATGGCTGTTTGTTTCTATATGAGACACTACAGTATTTGCAAGGTCTTTTCTAAAACAGATTCTTTCTACTTTTCTTTATCAAATAAGAGTCAACTTCTTTGTCTCCTTGCATCCTTTCTATGTGAATCTATCCCTGGATAGGTATAATGTAGGATCAAAAATCAAACGCAGGAGTTAAAAATTATAACGGCTCCTGAGCACTGCGTGTATTTTTTGCTTCAAGAAACACAAAACCCAGGTTTACCTTTTTTCTTTAAAAAATACATCTATTTCTCTATCTATGTATTTCATAGAATGAGAATATGCCTGAGTTAATTCGTTCTGTTATTACCCACTTTCTCCAGTTAAACAACTCCATGTGGAATAAAATGCAAAGAATCCTGTTTATAAATTCTGTTAGCAACATAGCTTCGCGAGTGTAAATGAGTTGGTGAAAAATTTATGGAAAATAGTAAGTTTATTATAGCATGAACTACAAACGATTATAAGTACTTAATTTTTATGTATCTACGCTTGTACAGATATGCTATATTTGAAAGCAAGTATCACTAAAATAAAACTTGTATCAAGGACTAAAAGTAAAAAGCAAAGTCAAATATTTTACATGTGCTCTTTCCCAGCATCTTACATATCACTTCCAGTCATGTTACCTAGAGCTAAAATAAGGATCCAAGAGTCAAAAGAAACATACTCATACTATTAAGCTGGAAGAGACCCTGAAGATGAAGAAGGCAGAGATTCAGATTATGTGACATGCCCAAGATGATACAACTGGTGGCAGCACTAGGCCTGGAACAATCTCTCCAAATTCTACATCTGAGATTTCCGTCAATGTGCAATGAAATAAAAGTTAAATCTAACACATGGGGGCTTAATAAAAAGATTAGGTACTGTCTCCTCAAGCTGAAAATCTTTGGATTTAATAAGTTTTACTTACATGATTTTGTTACTAGGAAAGTAAGTTTTAAATAACTTAAAATTGTAAAAACTGATGAGAAGTAATGAAAACTACAAAGAAAATTTATGCTTTTCCTTAAATCAGAACCATGGAAACGGGTATTTTTAATGTCTAAATAAAGCCAGAGATTTATTGGTTCTGTGTGCATGTATGGTAGTGGTGGGTTTTGTTTGTTTTGTATTGTTTTGTTTTGCAAATTGTTAGAGGTTCTTCCAATTTCCCTGTGCAAAGGTAAACTGTGTTCCAAAAATGGGGGTACACAGAAAATTAATTTCTGATAATTAATTATAAAGTACTTCACTATAAGCCTCTAGAAACTTAAAAATGACAGTAAGAAAACGGTACTAAGAATTTCAAAACTAAAAATCTAAATCTTTTTAATATTGTCTGAATTTAGAAATAAAGAACATCTTTTAAAAAGTCAAAAGTAATTGAAAAAGAGATGAAATCAGTAAACCAATTGTGTATATTTTTCCTGAAATGCATATTCATGAGCTGACAGTAGAAACAGGCTGGCTGCTTTGTTTGACTATAGTTCTGTTTACCTCATACTGTCAAGAATGGATTTTGACACTTGCAGTATTAATATTGCTATTTTTATTGATATAATTAGCACTGCTATAAATAATTCCTCAGTCTGCTATATCTAAGTATATCATTACAATCAGCAATATTAGGGCTTCTTTTTCCTACATGATGCTTTGGAAATAGACTGCTGGCCCAAAGAACCACGGTAACCTCATGATGTGGAAGGTATGGGAAAAAACACTGCCCTGTTAATAGAGACTATTGTTTTGTGTATGACTTCACTGAACAAACTAGTTTATATTTGTTTGAAACTAAAGTTTCTCACCAATCTGCTGTTTCAATTTCACATCACACCATATTGTACCTAAAACAGGCAATCTGGATTCTGTTGCTACTCCCCCCCCACCCCCACCCCTAAACAGCTCAGGAATGGGTTTGAAATATAAGGCTTGAATATATAAAGCAAAGGAGTTAAGACACCCAAAATTCAGGATGGGTGGGTGAAAATAAGTGTGCTTGAAGTCATTTGTATAACTGCTAGTGGGTGGCCCACTTGTGAGTTTTTGATCATGAGAAAGTAATATCAAAACATATTTTATCATGCCTCTGGATCACATCAGCTGCAATGATAACCTTATCTAGACTTTGAATATTTTGTTCATAAAACAAAATGGGGTGACTGACCCAGTGCATATTCAACACAGAGTACGAAGGTCGAAACAATATGACGATGCAATTCAAAACAAGTTTGTAGAAATTTTAGACTAGTGTATTAAACCTTTCTTTGTCTCTATCACTTGACAGATGGTTAGCCTTCACACAGCCTAGTATCTCTGGCAAAGAAATGACTGTGTCTAGCCAATAACACCCCAAATTTTTATTTAAAATGCAGTGTACACATACTTACACTTACCTTAAAATATGAATATTAATAGATTAGTCATTTCATTTTATTGCTTATTTCATTATTATAAAAATCTAACATATATCAAGATTTGTCTTTTCCCCTATGAATATCCATTTTTGAAACTTTCAACTGTCTTATGTGCATCCAGAATTCTAAGAACTCTTCACTTTAGATTTCATTCATTTCAGGGGATGCTTGCTAATCATGCTTCAAAAAAAAACTTCCAATAACTTTTAATCCAAAATTATCGAAAAATTTACAAATATTTAATTAGCTTATGTTTCTATGTTGCTTGGAGCAAAGTTTTGGTAAGTAACAGTGAGTTAAACAAAATCACCTGGGAACATGTTAAGGACCACAAGGCAGGACTGAAATTATTTATCCAATACAGAAATATGTCTTTATTCAAAAACGCTCATATAAAAACGTATACTCACATACACATAAACACACATTAATCAACCACTAGAAATAGGAAAAGCTCTTCATTTTTAACATTAGCAACCATTCTTCCATTTTGGTGTTTAAAAAAAGATTTCATCTAAGACAATATATCCCATTAGTACAGCCTCTGCTTTTCTTCCTAAATCTTCCTATTTATACCTTTCAGATGCTGTCAGATACGTATACAAAAAGCCAGAAGCAACCTCGACTGTTCTCTAAAGTGCATTAATATGTACCCTTTCTGGAAGAGGTGATTATGCTACAAATTAGCATAAATAGAGATCTAATGTAGGTACAGAAATTCAAGCCCTTCACAGCAGGGGATGGGAGGACTGGCAGTGGAAGAATTGTGTGTTTTAAAAAAAAAAAAAAAAAAAGTTATCCTACTTAAGAGCTGAACACCAATTTGGCTAACAAAATAAGACTCACTGGGACAGAGAAAAATAATGAAAATCAGAACTTGTTATTTGAGAACTATGAACTACGTTTTGGAAAGGTGAGACACCCACTACTTAAAGCAACAAACTCAGCGTTAAATCATATACTCTGTTAACCAAGCACCAAGTTTCCTTCTGTTACAAACCTAGGATTTTTACACCTACAGACTAAATGATTCAAGTAATGCTAAAATCTTCCGTAATGTTCCTCTTGCATTACAAATGGTCTATTAAATCAAAGAAGTGCCAATCAAATGCTTTTGTAATTTGAAAGAAAGGTTTAAATAACAAAGCATTTTTTGCAGGCCTCTCTTTCTCTCTTTAATGTCACCTATAAATTAATTACAACAAATGCCCATCTTCTCTTGATAAAACCACAACTGAAAAAGATTTAGGCCCTTAATTTTTCATCTATCCTCCTAAAACAAATTCTTACTAAAAAATTAAGATATTCTAGCTTGTTTCACCACAATTTGCTAACAAGATAAAAAGCTCCATCGGAATTTTAAAGTAAATTCCAAGACACAGATTTTTTTTAACATAAAGTAAGATTTTATTTATTTCAAAGGCATGCTTAAAATTATGTAAAAAATAAAACCTCTATCAGTTAAAAAAAAAACCTACTGAAATATATGGAGAACGTTTCACGACAAGAACAAAGGGTACAAATAAAGTTACCTCTTCCTTTCTCATCATTGGCAATTAGTAAATTCCTCCCTGCTCCTGGAACTTCCGTAAATTCTTTCAAATTATACTCTCTAAAATGAAAAAAACTACTAGGTTTTAAAATTTCATACAAAAATCGCTTCTCCTAGCAATCTGAAGTATGCAAACTATATGTGACATTAGAACAAAAACTCCACAAAGGCAGGTTATTTTATCTCTTGTTCACTGTTACATCCCAAGTGTCTAGACCAATTTCATAAATTTAAACATCCATTTCAAAAAAGCATGATTATTTCAGAGAATAAAGCAGAGCACCATCGAGCTCCACTTCTGTATTCCAAATGTTTTAAAGAAGTCTCTCTTTGTCACTCATTCTAAAATATTTGAAATAATTTGTAATTCACTTATAAATTTTAGATCCTTTACAGTAAGTAAGTTGTATCTTTTACTGCTCTTCTAAATTGACCTAATTATTCAGTCAAGCCTTTTTTTCTGGAACGTTCAGTTGGTTAGAAAGCCCTCTTTAGATTTTCACTACTGACATAAAAAATAATTCATTTAAAATGGCTTTTTCCTTAGATTTTTATTCCTATACCAAGTAGTCAAATTCGTATTAATTTGATGGCAAGGTAAGTTGGATACCTGTGGGTCACAAAAACTTTCTGAACTACATAGTAAACTGGCATCACATCTAGTAATTCTAAACATACCCCCCAAAATTATAACTCTCACACAGATGTTTTTCTTTTCTCTAAACTCATATTGTCTTTCAGTAGTTAGTGAGTATACACATAAACTATCTCTATTTTTTTGCTGTAATAATCTTAAAATAGTGGCATCTTAATTGAACTAGACAGATAAGCATAAAGACTTCTTCTACAAAATGGATAAAATCTGACAACTTTTTAAACATTTTTCTTTACTCTGTTAAAATGAGGACCTCACCATGAAAGGGCGTATTGCTTTGGACGCTGGTACACAGTTAACTTGTCACCTGATCTTCATATGCAAATGGCCTGTATTCCACTGGTCTGTGAGATCTGAAATCACAAAACCAAAAATACCCAACTGCTGGACTCACTGAGCAGCTAATATATTTCTAGAAAATTCACCTTCTTCTTCCTCTCACCTGTTTACTTGAGCAACATATATTAAGCCTAAAGCCCTCCAAAACTGAGCTTAATGGAAATCATAACCACAATTTTAGGAATTAAACCTTGCGGACTGAACAATGAGTAACATCAGGAATTCTTAAGGGCAATTCCAAAAGCTTTTTTGAGAGAAGACCATTCCCAAAAGGACACAGTGGTATCACCATACACTATTTGTGCATCAACTTTGATACATTCTGTTTAAGAATTAGAAGAGCAAGCAAAGACTTGAAAAATCAGTGTAAATTTTTTTTTTTTCTTCTTCTTCTTCTCCTAGAAAGAGAAATACCTACAATGTAAAGCTGAAATGCAGAGTAGCCAAATCTGGACTGGGCAAACTTATATGAGGGGCAGTGGAGGGTATATTTTAACTATTCCCAGGTGACAGCAAATGGTATCTGGGATTAGGAGCAACAGGTAAGAAAGTAAACCATTTATGAACCGAATTTGCTAATATTCCTGTTTATCATTTAAATGTAGTGTTTACAGCTATGGAATTCTATTTACGAAATGGTCATTACAATTTGTTTTAAAACTTTAAATAGCAACAAGTTACGACAGTTACTTTAGGCTAGAACTAGCTTGAAAACATGGGGTAATGAGTGGCCTCTGCTAATTTTATTAGCTGAAACTTACACACGACCACGCAGAGAGAAACTCTGGCCTTTAGCTTCATTTTGGTATTTTCAATGGCTAGAAGTAGTGAAGACAATATTCACACGTCCAGAAAGTTAACGTGTTCAATTTAGCTTAGGCAATGCTGATTCTGAGAATATTATTTAACCCACGGGCTTCTAAATTACTTCCTGTTTCATTGAGATTTTTATTAGAGAACTGTCATCTTGCTACTGACCCCATTCAACCGGGTTCAGTGTTAAGAGATCAGCAGATTACCGCGCTAGGTAGTGTAGCTGTACGCCATATTGTGTTTTTCGCTAATGTTTATAGTTTATGTGTGTGTCTAGCATATGTTTGTGCAAGTGTGTTTATCAATAGAACTTTTAGAAAATCCCTGCCTCCTGCCTCTTCAGCATCCTTAAAAAGGGTAACAGCTGCGGGGGGAGTGGTGCGAGGGGGGGTGCGAGGGGAGGGAGCGCGGGGGGCGTGGGGTGGGTGGTGGAAGAGGACCAGAAAGCCACACAGACTGTAATGCATTACACGATGTAGCAGAGTGCGTTTCTTTTAAACTTTCAAAAAGCTTCCAACTGTTCTATCTCAGCTATGGAAAAGCGTAAACATTTTTTAATGTTTCCAAAGGGTCCCAAAGGAGAGAAAGAAGGAAAGGCGTGTCTTCCCTTCCCAAGCCCCCTCCTCTAGAGTCGTAGCTGCGAAGCAGGCGGGGGCCGGTAGCTTCGGTGTCTGGAGGGGGACGTCCAGCGGCTCTGGGGCCAGGACACCTCCCGTCCCCCCCGCCCGCCCCCAGTTCTCTGAAGACGCTCCAGAGACCGCGAGAGCCACGGCAAGCAGGGGAGGGCGAGGAGGGAGGGGGCGGAAGACAAGCCGGCGCCTCTAGCAGCTCCTGAGCCCCAGCTAGTCCCCCTCAGCTCCTCTTCTTGGAAGCGGCAACTCCAGGTGCAGGGAGTAGAGAAAAGAAGGCAGAAGACACGTTTCCAGCTGCAGGACAGCCGGCCGCTCCAGCAACCCGGGACCCTTGCGCACTCCGTCCCTCCCCTCCCGGTCGCGCGAAGCTGCAGCCACCGCCCGGCGCGAGGAGGGGCGCCCGGGGCGGAAGGGGCGCGAGCGGGGCGGGGCGCGGGGGCGCGCGCGCCCGGCCGGCCGGCTGCCCGCTGGCTCGCCACTCTAACTCCTTCCTTCAACCCCACCCCAGTCCCCTCCTTTCCTGTCCCGTCGCCCCCCACTCCAGTGCCTCTCAGATGCCTCATCCCTCTCGCACGTACACACCCCTCCCTCCCGCCCGCCCCACAACAAATTAGAGTTTTGGGGGTTACCTCCTCGCGCTCTTTAATCTTCTTTCCTCAACTCCTAAACTTCCCCCCGCCCCTACTTCTTCGGCAGAAGGCCCACATTGGATGCCTCACGCCGCGAACCCTCTATCTTTTCCCGCTATTGGGCTGTTCTTATGCCACTCTCGACTTCAGTGAGCCAATAAGAGTGGGACGCCCCTCGTGAGGTTGCCGCCCATAAACAAAATGCACTCTTCCCCCTCCTCTCCCCTGTCTCCGCCCCCATCCGCTTCTTTCCTCATCTCTACCACCTTCGATTGGGTTAGAAGAGGCCCAATCCGCTATTTCAAACACCCATTGGGGAACGGAAACTTCGATCAGAGAATTGGTAAGGGGCGATTGGTCGACAGTCTTCCCAGTCTCCCCACCTCTGCCGCACTTTCGCCCACTCTGGAAAGGTCAATCGTATCTCGTTGTTCAGTGATCCGAGAGCTGGAGAGCTATTGGTTGAGAGAGCCCGTCAGACCGGATTGGAGTGAGCCATGATTGGTCAGCACCGACACGATCAGGTTTGGTTGTCTACTCCGCTCCTCCTCCCCTTTTCCTCCACTCCCCGCCCCCTCCCGACTGCTTTTACTTTCTACGCATTTCTATTTCCTCCTTTATTTATTTATTTGTGATAAACTTAAATGACCCGGCGGCGGAGGCGGGACTCGCGGCGAGGCCGGGGATGACGAGGGACGGCCTGGAGCCAATTGCCGAGGGGGTACGGGCTGAGGGGCAGCTTCGGTGGCCAGTGAGAGGCAGGTGTCTGGAGCGCGCTAGGCCTGTGGAGCCGGGATGCCCCAGCGGAGGCGGCGGTTACCCGCTGTCTGGCGCGGCGAGCTGGCGGGGGGAGCCGCGGAGGGGAGGAGGGGGTGTCGCTGTCGCAGACAGCTGAGGCAGTAGGATAGAAGCTGCATCTAGGGAGGTGGGAGGAAAGCGGGATGGAGGGTCTGGCGAGGAGGCAGTGGCGCGCAAGGCCACACTGGGTCAGGCTTCATTCCTGCGGAATAGGCTGCAGGTTGCCAAACCAGGAGGTCAGCAGAGGCCGCCGAAGCAGTGCCGGGGCTCAAAGGGAAAATTGGTCCGTTCCGGAGGGTTAGAAAAACACTGTGTAAAACAGTTTGTAGTAAGCCGCCCTTAGTAAAAATGAGGATATTACCCTAACGGGAAAAACAGATTGTGTTTCTTATTACTAAACGTCTGAAGTACCAACGACACACCCGGAGCCCACAAAATTCGAAAACCTGAGGGCTAGCAGGAACAAATAAAGCAACACGGAAGATTAAATGCGGTTCAGATGGTTCAATAAAGCCTTAATCCTCATCCTTTTGCCACTCAACGTGGCACTCCCCAGAGCCGAATTCTTACCAAGTGTTAGTCCAATAGTTAGGCATTGGGGAAAAAATGAGGCTCAAGGCCAGCAAGATTCTCAGGAAGGATTCCTAAAAAGGGGTAAGATGAGGTGAAAAAAATTTCCTTTCACTATACAAAGGAAAAAAATCTGTGAAAATAAGTTGCACTTTTTAGGGAACTCATTAACAATTCATCACAAATTAAGGGGCTTTATGAAAAATACCATGCTTACAAAGAATGTACTGTATTTGCAGTTTGAAAGCAATATTTTTTATGGAACATGCATTTGATCTTAAGATCTCTGAGTTTATCTTGGACTTTGTTGGGACATACAGCATGCATGAAAGAAAAAGTTATTCATGACACCTGTTAGAGATAGCTAAGCTGACTTTATTCAGGACCACTGAGATAGGTATAGATAACTAGGACCACCGTGATAGAATTTTGCAGTGGGAGCAGGAGATCAGGCTGAACTCCAGCTACATCATGGGCAAGTGGGAATTTTAGCCGAGGAGAAAGGTGAAGGTCAATGAATGGAAAATTACTACAAGGCAACATTAGGAGTGAGTGGGAATTTTGGCTAAACCAATCTAACGGGATTCTTGCTGAAGACAGGACTGAGTGATCACAGGTCACCTGGAGAATGGTGAAGGATGAGGAACCTGATCATGTATGAAGAGTTATCAGATTGGGGGCTAGGGTAGGTCCTTGCTAACTGATGGAGAAGAGTTCTTGCTAAAACGGGATTTTACAAGGAAGCACACAGATGCCTGCGTTTGATTAGGGTTCTTCGGCAGGCCCTAAGCAAAATAAATTGGCCCTGGTGGGAAAAAAATGTAAAAAGCCTTGACTCATAAATACAATTATATCTATCTTTTGAGGAAAATATGAGCATCTCAGAATCTATAAAATTATTGAATCAGGTGTCAAGTCTAAAGTCCACTGAAGTGTACATATTGCTATTGAATCTGGAAGCTAAAATATTTTTAGAATTTCTAAATCTTGGCAGAAAAGTGATGTAGTGACTAACAAGTGTTCCATATAGAATAATCAGCTTTACATGAGAAAATTCAGTAAAATGTAACAAAGGTGTTTAGTTAATCCCTTAACTTTTCCAAGGGACAATGGCAGCTCCCTCTATGTATTACTTAAAACTCATCCTTTTCAACAAGTTCTTAATGGTATTATTCAATATACTGGCATGACACTTGTTAGGAGTATAATGATAAATCATTAAGAAAGTGTTAAATATTCTAATATTCTAATTTATAAATATTTGTAAAATATTCTAATTTATATCCAGTTTTCCTGATGTGAAAATCTGGGGTTAGAAGGCTCCATCTATAAGGAATACCTCAGTTTTATTACACAACTGCAGACCTCAACCACCAACCCACTCCCCTATTCACACACACAGATGTACAAAATCCCAAAATATTCAGCAAGAATTCCATAAGTGTATGAAAGGGCAACAAAGATGTTTTCTTGGTTTAGCAATTAGCAGATGTGAGAAAAGGGATACAGTAGGAATTATGTGGTAACAGAATGCAAGACATAAGTTAATCAAATTAGACATAAACAGTAAAAAATATATATATTACTAGCCAAAACAAGAAGGTTCTTAATGATGGAATAAATAAAGTGCTATGGGAGGTCAGAAAAAAAGAATACATCTTGAGGAATGGGGGAAATCAGGAAAATCTTGATGGAAGAAGTGAATTTTGAGGTGGTCTTTGATGGATGTGTTAGAGAACTTAGCACATTTCCTCATTTAAAATCATATATGAGATATACTGGATTTTTTTTGCCATCTACTCAAAGACAAGTACTACTTTTCTATATTTGTGCTCACCATTAACTTGAGCAGATAATAGCCAATAAAAATATTAAAAGAAAAATGAGCCTTTCATACTCAAAGTTGAGTTAAACATGCCAATAATGAAGATTAGACAATTCCATCCAAAGCAGCTAAAGGGAGATTTCTATAAATCGAGTTAAGCCAAGTGTGATAGAAGTTATTCAGGCCCTGGATGCTTATTTAAAATTTGCCTTACACCCTGCCCCCCCCCCTTATGGTAGAAGCGTGAAGCCCTTTATAATTATTTCACTGGATCTGCAGGGGCTTGTGTTTTCTGAAGTTTCGGTACCCAGACACTCATTTCCTTCCATGTTCTCTCTTTTGCCCCAAGCCATTGACTTAAATAGGAAATTCACAGCCATAAGTTTCCACCAAAACTTCATTTACATAATGAAAATATAATGGACTTGGCTGAAAATTGTGATATTAGGAAAAGTAGGAGTGGAAAAGAAGAAATCTACTAACTAGTTTAGGGTTGGCCCAGGATAAGCAAACCAAACAAGGGAACAGAAGAGAACCCAAAAACAGACTCATGCTTATGCATAAATGGCCTTTTCATAATGTTATACATATCATCAACACAGATTACTAGAAGAAAAGAGACTGTTCAGTATACTGCATTAGGAAAATAGGGGATAAAGGAAATTGAATCTCAGGTTACAAAAGATATAAAAATCAGGGACTCCTGGGTGGCTCAGTCAGTTAAGCATCTGCCTTCAGCTCAGGTCATGATCTCTGGATCCTGGGAATGAGCCTCATATCAGTCAGCCTCCTTGCTCAGGATTCTTCCTCACCCTCTGCCCCTCACTCATGAACACGTACTCTCTCTCTCTCTCTCTCTCTCTCTCTCTCTCTCTCTCTTTCTCTCTCTCTCAAATGAATAAAATCTTCAAAAAAGAGATATAAAAATAAATTTCAGGTCCTAACAGGGACTTGATTATGTATTTAACCTGCAGATGGGAGGTGGGCACTATAACTGATGGTTCTGTCTGAATTACATGACTGGATTCTGGGAGGAATGGTCCCGCAAAGGAGCACAGGATAAACAAAAACAAATGTACAGCACAGCAAAAAGCTCAGGGATCTCCTTAAATCCTTAGACCCAGTTGTGCCTGGGACCAACTACATCCTTATCATTTTTAATTATCACGAGTCAATTATTTTCTTTTAATTGGTTAAGGTGGTTTGAATTGGGTTTGTGTCACTTACAATTTGATATTTGTAAATCTTAATTGATACCCTTTGGTAATTTTACAGTTTTATTTACATAGATCACACAAAATTTCATCATTACCACTGCAAACAGTTTATAGTTGTTTTCCACAGTTGTAAACAAAGATATTTTTTTCCATTACCATTTTTTATTACTTACACATAGAAAAACTACTTGTATTTACATATTGAGTTTATATGCAGACATCTTAGCAAATACTTATCAGTTATTTCTCTTGATTTTATGTCAAAATTTGTATCATCTTCTACTAGTGATAATTTTTTCTCTCCTTTCAGTGTTTGTTATCTACTGTTTCTTTTTCTTATTTTATTTTGTTAACCAGACTGAGAGTAAAATGTTGAATGGTAGTTATGGTATGGTGTATCTTTGTCTTATTTCTAAATTTCTGATGTTGCGCCTTTCTGTTTCTTACTCATGCTGAACCATTCTTCCATTTCCAAATAATTTTTTTAATTTTATTACTGTTTAAAAAGAATGTAATTTACTAATACTTTTATTTTAGGATTTGCAAACTTCATAGATTGATGTTCATAAGTAGGATGAGCCTTGTTCAGCCTTTATCTAAATTTTGAGACTTTTATTGGGCTAGACTTGTAGATTTAGTTGGGAAAATGATGTCTTCTACCATACTTATGGTTTTTATTCCTTTTCTTTTTAAAGGATAGCTCTTTATCTATTTTCTCAGTTCTATAGTCTTTGGTCACCGTACCTATCTATCTATCTATCTATCTATCTATATATATCCTCCTGAATCATTTCAGTAGTTTCAATTTTCTTAGAAAAGTATTCCTTTCCAAAATTCAGTTTTTTTCACATTTTCAAATTTACTTTTTAATTTATATAGTGTTATTTTATTCTTTAATCACTCATATTTTTTAAGTGGCCAGACCAGTATCTTTGACGACACTGTCTTTATTTCTTTGTAAGAGCAGATGATTATATGTATATGCTTATATACTTGTGTTTGCAGTTTAATTTCTTTAGCTACAGACATCTGAATCATCTTCCTGCACTGGGGAATTTTAGAGTTTTGTACCTTATCTATTACTATGTAACAAACTATTCTAAAACAGTGTTGGCTTAAAACAAACACTGTTTTATTTGCTCCTGATTATATGAGTTAGTAGTTTGGGCTGGGTTCAGCTGAGTTGCCTTCTACTGGGCTTCCCAGCTATTGTTTGGGGCTTCACTCCAGATCACACAAATATCAAAAGCTCCATTTGTTTCCCCTTTACATTACTAGAGTCCCATTGTCTACGATAGACCTTATTCTTGGTATATGCAACAGATACACCAGATAGTTCCCAAGAAAAAGTAGTTGGCAAATTCAGTTTACCCAAGAGAAGCTCTTTTCTGTCTGGTATTTTAGTTCCTCAATTCTTTGTATCCACAAGTCTCTGGTTTTTAAAAATACAGTTCTTTAATTTATGTGAATTTTTTTTTTCTAGTTCAAGTAGGAGTTATGGCCTGTTACTATCTCTACATCCTGCCTGGAGGCAGAAATTTAACATTTTAGTTTTAATTTCAGGTATTTTTCAGTTGTAGAATTTCCATTTGATTCCTTTCGATAGAGTCACATCTATGTGAAATTCTCCAGCTTTTCCTCTTACTCTGAACATTAAACTTATTTAGTAAAACATACTTATTTAAGTACACTCCCACACCTGTGGGCCTGTTTCTGTTGTTCTTCTCTAGGTTTGAGTCATTCATTCCTGTGTTTTTAGTATGCCATATAATTTTTTACTGAATGCTGATATTGAGATGAACAATTATAGAGATTAAGTGTTTAGAAGAGAGCAGGCAGATCACTTTGATCCTGATGCAGGCTGGTGTTAGTATTTATTTAAGAATGTCTCTTTGAGGCAGATTTATTTCCATAGGCAGAACATTTCTGGGGACACAAATGAAAGCCTGGCTATTTAGAGGTTCTCCACTATTTAAGCCATCTTTGAACTCCATCCTCTGTCTCCCAAAGCAAGAAATTTCTGCTCAGTTCTAGCCTCATAACTGCTGTTTTCTGGTGGATTTCTTAGAGCTATTCTCTGCATATATAGCTTAAAAATTCACAGACTTCTCAAGGTAAATTGAATGCATAGTTTTTATCTTACTTGGGTCATTCCTTCCTCTCCAAAATTCTGTCCTTCAAGTTTCAACCACTTTCAGAGTCAAACCCTGTCCTCTTTCCTGTAGCTTTCTACTCAGGCTCTGTCCTCCACTTTGGAAGCTAGCCGATGCCTCAGGGAAAATACCAGATTGACTTCAGAGCTCACTTCATCGTGCTTCTCTTCTCTCAGGAATCGGAGCTCTTCAAACCCTGTCTGTATCAGTTGTCTTCAAATATTTTATGTATTTATAATTTATTCAGCATTTATAAGTATTTCTGGCACAGAATTAGTCTAATAAAAGTTACTCTATCATAACTGGAACCCCATAAATAATATATATCACTTTACCATGTTGAGCTTATAAAACCAGGTTACCTGTCCTTTAGTATTCAAATTAAATATTCATAATCATTATCTAATAGAGTAAGGATGTCCTTCATTTCAATTCAGGATGTCCCAATGATAAGTCTAAGATTCTCAGAGATGCTTATTAAGTTAAGGCAGTCATCCCTACTGACTTTATCATGACCAAAATATCCATTTTACTCACTAGGAAAGGTTTCTATTGATTCTCTTTCTTCTATCTAGCATTTTTGTGAAAACTGATGGGTCTCTCTCTAAGGTAGATTACGCTTTAGTACTTAACACCTATGTCACTACAGCTGGTCCCACTTCAGTTTCTTAGGGGTTGGGCTTGGTATACAAACCCCTTTCCTGTTAGTATCATTTATGGGCCCATGACCCTGGGCTTCAAATCTTATAGCAATTTTGTTCTAGAGAGATTTCAAAAAAAAAAAAAGAAAATGAATGAGAGTTTAGTCTTAGCATCTATGCAGTGGATGGGTAATGATGTCAGAAAGATTTCCTGCCTCATTCACTCGCTGGGCCAGAACAAACCCTTTCCTCCCAAATTTGTGTCTTAATCATCAAGTAAGGAATGAAATTATTTTCTTCACTGTCCTAAGGTCTGCTGTAATTTCTGTCCCTAGATAAATTACATTTTTGGCTAGGGAAAAATTTACAATAATGCCAAAGAACAATCACTTAAATGTGATTTACCCAGTAAACCTCCCTCTCTGAGGTTCCATTGTTCTGTGAATGCCTCAGTGTTGACATGTGGACCATTTTAGAGTTAAAGAATGTCCACAGATATGGTATTCATTGGGAAGCTACAATTGCTTTTGTAAGAAATTATCACAAACTTAGTGTCTTCAAAAATATAAATTATCTTACAGTTCTGGACATCAGAAGTCCAAAATCAGTCCTAAAATCAAGGTTGTCACAGGCCTTGTTCCTTTTGGAGGTTCTAGGGAAAAATCCATCTCCTTGCCTTTTCTAATTTCTGGAGGCCACCTGCATTTCTTGGCTCATGGCCTTATCTTCCATCTCCAAAGCCAGCAGCATTGCATTTTCCAGTCTCTCTCTACTTCTCTCTAATATCTTCTGGTTTTTACTCTGACTCTCTTGTCTTCCTTCTATGAAGATCCTTGTGACTATATTGACCTATCTGGATAATCCAGGGCAATCTTCCCATCTCAAGATTCTTAATCACATCTAAAAAGTCTCTTTTGTTATGTCACACATTCAGAGGTTTAAAGATTATATTATGGAACTCTCTGGAAGAGGGCCTATCACAGAAGACTCTTAGAACTCATCTTTATACTCTCAAAAAAGCCAAAGGAATATATGGCTCTCATTTTAAAAATCCAATTTAATAATCTAAACATAACTTCCTAAGTCTTAGCAAGAGTCCTGGAGTAAACACCTTTTACATAGCTATCCCAAAACTCAAAAACTGAGCCACTCAATTTCTATAGCTCAAGGATTTCGGTACTAGTTCCTAAGGTGTAGACATTAAGGTAGGTGAGGTAGAGATGGCAAATAGGATTTCTCCATTGCTAAATGTTTTGTAGAGAACAATCTTAAAATCTGTTCTTTTAAGATCTTTCTTTAAAAAAAAAAAGATCTTATTTATTTATTTGACAGAGAGAGAGATCACAAGTAGGCAGAGAGGC